>ML865128.1:0-14623 GCA_009831015.1 Picea engelmannii
CACATGAGAGTCAATAATCCAATAATATGAATATCCCCCCAAAATACACTAAGGCCAACAATATATATTGCATTCCTTCAACTCGACATCTATCACCTTCAGAATTAGCTTAATCCACTTGGTGACTCGTTCCCTACCTTTGGGAACTTAGGATAAAATAATTATCCTACATTACAGTTTTCCGAAATATTATAAAATATTCCCCTAAGACTTACGTCTCGTCGTATTTTCCCTTTTCTGGTGGAGTCAACTCCCGATCTCTTTTTGTTTGAGTCTGTATGTGCACAATAACGTAATATTATATTAATAACTGAGATTATATTTATATGGATGGGTTCACTAGCCTATCTACATCCTGTCTCACCAACCTCATAATCACATAGGCTCTCCAACTCCCATACATATTCAACCATATATATATATATATATATATATATATATATATATATAATCCAAATCATTCCCATGCAATTCTAGGTCATTCCCACACACTTACCCAAGTGTGCACAACATTGTGAAATGTGCACACTTATCCAGGTGCACACAACACTATGAAATGTGAACACCCTATTTTTGATAACAATTCTTCACGCATTACTTAGGTGCACACAACACCAAAAATAGGTGCCAATGGCTCACGAGCCTATATGTACATTTACATTTACAGTTGGTAACAACGACTCACCAACCTAGATGTACAATTACAAAGGGCTTGGATCGGGGACATTAAATTCCCCTCCTCCTTATTTATGCAATGTCATCAGTGCATCATTTACACATGTAAATACAAAATTTCGAAAATCTTTGAAAAGATGCAGATACTCTACCCGCATAACATCCTCATGCTACCAAGTTGCATCCTCGAGACCATACCAGGTCCATTGGACCTTTACCAACTTCGTGACTTGATTTCGAAACTATTTGATTTTTCGATCCAATATGCAAACCGAACGCACTTGAAAATATCATTTTTGATCCACCTGAATCACAATCCAATCAATAATATGATTAGCATGAGGTACGTATTTTTTAAGCAATGACACATGGAAAACAATATGAATATACAAGGATGCAGGAAATGAAAGCATATATGCGATGGGACCGATCCTTTCAAGTATTTCAAATGGGCGATAATAGCGCGATGCTAACTTAGAACAATTTCCCAACTTCAGGTAATTGCGCCTAGCCTTCACTTTCAAAAACACGTGATCACCCACTTTAAACTCTTTGTGGGTTTTGCCTTTATCTACACAACACTTCTTCCTATCTTGAGAAACCTCTAAATTCTTCATGATCTTTAAATATGCCTGATACCCATTATTGTAATAAAACTCTACCAAGTGAAGGTATTCTTCCCATTTTTATGGCTTATCCATCACATACATTCTAATAATATCTACAACTACCTGATTTTCCCTCTTTGTTTGTCCATCTAGATGAGGTTGATATGCTATGCTGAAATTCAGATTTGTCCCAAATCCTTTAAATATCCCTTTTCAAAATTTTGAGGGGAACTTGGAATCTCTGTCAAACACAATTGTATTAGGTACACCATGCAACTTAGAAATTTCATGCATGTAAATCTCAACAATATCAATTTCCTTGTGCATTGAACTCACTGGAACAAAACAAGCAACTTTAGTAAGCTTGTCCACCACCACCATAATAGAATCATGTTTCTTAGTAGTGCTAGGAAGCTTAGTTATGAAATCCATGGTCACAACTTCCCACTTCCACTTAGGAATGGGAAAAGGATATAGCAAAATAGTTGGATGTTTGTGTTCAACCTTGACCTTTTGACATTCGAGACATCTAGAAATGAAATCAACAACTTCCTTTTTAATACCTAGCCAAAAGTTTCACTTCTTGACTGCGACAATTGTCTTTTGGTAACCTGGATGTCCAACATAAGGAACCTTATGAATCTTTGACAATATTAGGCTCTTCAACTCCTAACCATTTGGCACATAGAATCTGTGTCTATACATGAGGATCCCATCCACTCTTATCGCATAACCTTCCAAATTATGTTGTGGCATACCTTGTTGTAAAGTCTCCTTTATTTCTCCATAGCACTGATTTGATTTGGACACTTCTAATATACTTCCATGCAAATCATATTTTTACATGATAATGGATGTAGCATGCATCTCATGCACCCTCCTGTTGAGTGCATCAACCACCTTGTTATCTTTTCCTCTGATATTATTTATGTCAAAGTCATACTCACTAAGGAATCATAACCACCTACTTTTTCTATCATTCAAACTAGGTTTTCCAAACAGATACTTCAGACCACTATGGTTTGTCCTCACCTAAAATATTTTACCCATGAGATAATGTCACCACATCTTCAAGGAATGCACTATGGCTGTCAATTACAAGTCATGAGTGGCATAGAGCCTTTCATGCTCTTTTAACTTTCTTGATTCATAGCATACCACATGCCCATTATGACTAAGGACTCCACTGAGCCCTTCCTTGCATGCATATGTGAACACAAGGAAGTCTGCATCTGGATAAACAATTCTCAAAATTGGCACAGTTGTCAACAAACTCTTCAAGTGTTGAAAAGTCCTAGCATAATCCGGAGTCCAATCAAATCACACACCTTTCTTTAGAAAATATGTAATTAGATGCGCAATCTTTGAGAATCCTTCAATAAACCTTCTGTAGTACCCTTCCATTTCCATAAAGGACCTTAGTTCTACTTCATTTCTTGGTGTTTTCCATTCCTCAATGGATTTTATCTTTTCCAGATCCACAACTATTATTTCCTTGGAAATAATATGACTCAAATAATGAATTTATCATTGATAGAATGAGCACTTGGTGAGATTTGCATAAAAGTGATGCCCCATCAACACCTTCAACACCATATTCAAGTGTTTCTCATGCTCTTCTTCAGAATTTGAGTAAATAAGTATGTCATCCAGGAATACAATGACAAATTTATCTAAATAACTTCTAAAAACTCCATTCATTAAACACATGAAGACAACTGGTGCATTCGGCAACCCAAATGACACCACTCTAAACTCATAATGACCATACCTTGTTCTGAAGGTAGTGTTACTGATGTCTTCTTCTTTAATTATCACTTGGTGATATCCATATCTGAGATCAATCTTTGAAAATATCTGTGTGCCCCACAGCCGATCAAAGAGGTCACCTATACTTGGGAAAGGATACTTGTTCTTTACTATTACCTTTTTTCACTGCTTGAATTTGATACAAAGTCTTAACATACCATCCTTCTTCTTCATAAATAAAACTAGGGCACCAAAAGGAGACACACTTTGCTGTATATACCCCTTCTTTAGAATCTCTTCAAGTTGCATCTGCAACTCCTTCGATTCTGGCATACTCATCCTATAAGGAGTCTTGGATACAGGTGCTTCTCTTGGAATTATATTTATAGAGAAATCAATATCACTTTTCGGAGGCAATCCCGATATCTCTTTAAATACATCCTCAAACTTTTTCAGTACTGTGCAGTCTTCAATACTTGACACTCTATCCTTAGGTGCCTCTTCCATGTGCGATGCAAATACTTGACATCCTTTCTTGTATCTTTTATTCAATTGCAAGGATGGAACTTCTATGATAGTTACAACCATTGGAATTCCTTGAAATGATCTTAAGTTCCCTTCCTCATCCAAACAAGTGAATGCCTTATTGTAACAATCCATGACCTCATGGTGCTCGTCCAACCAATCCGTACCAATGATGCAATCATATGAATCTAAAGGTATGCTATTCAAATCACCCTTTGTGCATAGTCCATTCATCTCCATTGGACATGCCCTAACCATCTCATTAATTTTTCTTTTTTCTCTAGTAGCTAACTGCACCAACCAAGGTTTTCCAAGCTTGATTCTCGGTAAATAAAATCTTTCCACCATATTAGGATCTAGATAACTATGACTAGCTCCTGAGTCAATTAAAATAGTAATGGTTGGTCATTAATCTTACCTTATAACTCGATCATGTGCAACTAAAACTCAGCCTGATTGTTATCCAAGGCTATGTAAATCCTTGGAACATTTATTCCCATGTGCTCAACTATTTTAGCTTATCATACATTGTGCCCAATCTTTTATGTATCACCTCTTTGAGGAAATCTCTGCGCATATGATCTCTGCCATAATTCCAACATTGAATAGATTGTATCCATGCCTTTTTCTCCACTATCTCCGACATTCTGGACTCCTTGAGAGTTGGTTGTCCTTGCACAGTATTTCTGAAAAATGGTGGATTAGTCCCCTTCTTTCTCTAATCCACCTTGTTTTTAATCTTATCTTCCCAATCATTTTGGAAAGTTGGTCTTCCCCTTTGCTTCTCATAAAGACACTATAATATCCCCAGGAAGAGCCTCGGTTGTAATTATGAATTGTAAACATATTTGATAGGTTGGTGAGCCGAGTTATAATAAGCTAGGAGGCTTATGTGGTGATTAGGCCAGCTAGCCTAGATGCAAAGGCTAGTGAGCCTACTATTGTATATGTGTAAATGATCATATATTTAATATAATTACATCGTTGCATGTAGACTGACCATGAAGAAAGAGTTATGGGGGAATAATCTCCACCAGGTAGGGTGAGGGAGGGGGATAAGTGTCTAGGCCTAGAGGCTAACCTAGAGGCTTACCTCTAAAGGAATAATATTTTATTATTATTATTTCCTAAAGGCTAAGGTGGACATGAACGGTGTTTTCCTAAGTTCCTGGGAAAGGGAACGAGTGCGAAGTGGAACGCATACAGCGGCAGGAAGATAAGTGTCAACCTGGGCGCATGAAGTTATAGCTAGGAAAGACATCCTGTTAGGGGGTTCGCTTCCCACTCTAGCGTTTCTTCCCATCCTTACGTCGGGGGCCATTTTGGAATCTCCTCACAACCCTTACGAATCTATGGAAGTTTGTCACCCTTCCCAAAAATTCACTAGGGATTCGCGTATTGAACCAGTTCTCCTTCATCATCGCCTCTGTATCTAGCACACACCTTGGGAACCTCCAGGGATACTGGAGTTATCCCATGTGTATCTTTTGAAGTCCGGGAACCCTATAATTTTCTGAGTCATGTTGTGTCATAATGGTTGGTTGTTGCAGCCCACACAATTCCTTGACTTAGTGTGTCTTGTTGCCTTCGTCTATTCCTTATGGATATTTTCTATTGTCCTCACCTTGATGGAATTGAGTTGAATCTAGTTGAAGAAGCGGGTTGTCAGGCATGTGAGAAACTCTCTCCAGGTGAGAGAGTGTGATGAGGAAGTGAGTTCTCATGGAGGGAGTCCAGTAGTTGCTACAGAGCTCTAAGAATTCCTGTCTGGCCTATTGTTGAAGCCTCATAAGGGAGGTGGAGCAGCCAATGGACTGTGTGATAGTGAAGGTGTATACTCCTGGGGTGGGATAGGCATGTGGGGAATGAGAGTCTGTGAGTAGTGGGCGTAAGTGGATTTTGGGAGAGAATCTTTCCTCTTAAACTGTGTGACTTTCTGTTGTTTACATCACTTGTGTCCATTTGACATAAGAGATGATTGAAGAAGAAGGTTGTTAGGCCTGTGAGAAACTCTCTCAGGTGAGAGAGTTTGTTGGGAAGTGAGTTCTCCTGGAAGGGAGTCTCATAGCAACTACAATACTATGAGAATTTTGGTCCAGCCTATTGCTCAAGCCCAAGGTAAGGGAGTTGTAGTAGCCGATGGACTTGTATTAATGAAGGTGTACCCTCCTGGGGTGGAGAAGGCGTGTGGGGAATGAGGGTTTGTGGGTTTGTGGGAGTAAGTGTCACCTAGGATAAAAGATCCTTCCTGTTTTTTTGTGTAACTTCCTTGTTTTCCTTGCCAAGCCTAAAATTCCCTTGCCCGATAGAGTTTAGTCCCAGCTCGGGGGTGACCCACTGCTGAGCATGATGAGCAGTGTGGTCTATGGCTGGTAGGTCTATGAAAGGTATGAACACAATTGGTGTACTTCAATTAAAATATAAGTACCCATTCCTATGTTCATTTACATGTTATGTACTTGTACATGCTATATTGATGAGTAATGCTTGTATATGTTGTTATTTTATGGGTTCTGCCTATGATTATTGTATGTATGTTTTTACTGTTATTTCCACATTAATCCGTGTGTTAATAGAATATGTTGTATGTTTATGTTTATATATATGCACATGATAATTGTCATTTCTATGAGGTAGCATGTCCTGGCCCAGGTGTACTGGATGTGTACAATGTTTCTGCAAGAATCTCTGTGTGGCATAGCCCAATAGGTTATGGCTAGGCATGCTACAAAATGGTAGCAAAGAAGAAAAAAAATGATTTAGTTGTTTGGGTAGCGCTACCTGACAGGGGTTGGTGGCCAGGGACATTACAAAATGGTATCAAATCCAAGGTTAAAGCATTGATCCTGGATGGGATGGATAAGTGGTTATTGGAACCAAGGTTTCAGGTGAAAATTGTGTCAAGAGGAACCAATTTCGAAGCTCAAAACATTTTTGAGTGTCGAGAGGTTACCTTGGTGCTGTTACGAATCTCAGGAGGTGTAGCGGTATTATAAAACCATGAAAGACATGGTATTGGACCATAGAGTAATGTGGGCCATAGGATCTGTTGAGGAGAAGGCGGACAATTCACGACCGTCAGATCTGGAGAAAAGTGCAGGACCGTTAACCTACAAGTCCTTTAGAATTCGAGACTTCGACAAAGTTATGTGTTATAGAGTGGAAGATGTTGAAGGTTTGAAGCCCCAAAGTCCCCAAAGTGGAACTACATCATAGATCTGGGGAGAAGAGATCAACTGTTTGATTGGGCCGAAGTGGATCAGAACCATTGGATAAAGCCAAGTGTGGAAGTTACGACGTTGTATGAAGGGTGAAAACTATTGAAGCTCTGAAGTACGAAGTCAATCTAGACTGCCTGTCAAGAGGTACATGTGTCAGCAGACTGGCTTGTTCAGGATTTCGGTGTTCAGGAAAATTAGTGTATGCTAGGGCGAGAACTCCCGAAGCCCGAATCTCTGAAGCCTCGAAGAGACGAAGTAGTGATTCATGATGATGTCACTTGGATTGACGTGGAAACATGGGTTGTGTGCCACGTGTCAGTGGGTTTCAAACCCATGGAATATTGAAATGCCATTTGCAACGTGACATGTTCCATACATCTGATTGGGCCATGTGTCAGCCACTAGTATTCCACCATGTGGCACTTCGTATGAGCATGGTTAGTGGGGCCCTGAGGTTACATAACATAGTTAAAGGTTAATATACAACGGGCCCACACTAGCATTGATCACAATACATCAATATCGACGAATAGGATGCATTGTTGGGACCCAAGTTGCACAGGAGTTAATTCCCCAAGGTGGTCCCACAATACAAACCATGGTTTCATCGAGGGGTTACGTGTAAGCTTCAAAATAATTATGGGGATAAAGGAGGGTTACTCCAAACCGTCGATGTGTGCCCCCACAAACTGAAAGGAATTAAGTGATGTGACATGATAGTGCTCGAACATTGAAACCCTGAGCCAACGGATGCGTGGTGATAGGAGACTAACACCGAAGGAAGGACACTCCGGAGGAAAATGGAACGGGTTGGCCACAAACCCCCCGAAGCTCGAAGTGTCGAATGATTAATAGTTGTCGATCTGTTGAAGGACATGTGACAAGTGGAGGTTACTCCGGAAGATCAACACCACAAAGAGAAAGGAGTTAGGAACTTCTGAAGATGGACTTCTGAAATTCGGAGGCCTGAAGTCCCGAATAAGAACCTATCCAATAGCACCGGGTCATAGCCCATGGACATATGCAATTGATGGATGGAGAAAAAAGGATAGTGCCCGCAAACTGTGTTAAATAAGGGAAAATGGGTTATGAAGGAAGCCGTGGGTTTTGTCTGGTTCGAACCTGCATTAGAATAGGTATTGAAGACCTGGGAACTTTATGATAGGGTCCAACAAAGATCTAAGAGACATTAGCTCAAAGAAAAGAGATCATTTCACAAGGAATGCATCAGAGAAGAAGCACAAGTTTTAAAGGATCATAGCTTTCTTCTCAAAGCTCAGATTTGAGCAAGGAAGCAGTCATTGGAAATATCTCGGAAAGAGGATTCCAGGTGGAGAAATCCATCTACGATACATGATAATGCATGAACCATAATTTCATATGGAGATGCAAAGCATGGGAATAAGGAAGCTTTTATGGAATATGAAAGAGTATGGAGACAAGATGTGACATCTCCAAGGATCATCCCCACAGATTGGAGATAACACCTCCATTATTACTATTATAATATGTGGTGGAATCATGGAATGAAGGTAATCAAATATGGCATGATAGAAGTTGAATTTTCCATTCAGGTTGAAAAATCAGATGGGTCAAGTCAGGAGAAAATAATAATTCATCAAGATAATACCAGCGCTGATATGATCAGTCATGGAAAGGCTAAACCAAATTGCTTCAAGAAAGAAGTTGGTGTTAACTATTCAAGGTTACTCAGAGAACATGACTAGAAATATAATTGGGTCATGAAGGAATTGGATCAAAGGGATCCAAGTAATATTGGAATGCTGAAAATTAATATCAACATAATATGTGGTGGAAAGTATGCAAGGTAGATAAGGAAAAAAAAAATCCTAGATGGAGTCAAGTCCATGAACATGCTAAGATAATGGAAGAAGAAATCATGAGATAGATATCAAGCTAATAGGAATGTATGTCAACACTCCAGGAAGGAAAGATATAATAGTAGAGGATTGTTTATGCACTCCAAAGGTGTGAAGGTATTTCCACAAGAGCATGGAGATATCAAGTCAAGAATAATTTAAAAGTGAAATGAATTCTAAAGAAAAATAAATAAGGAAACAGAAAAAAAAATGGTTCTAAGAATGGTTTTGAATGCAGAGGAGATGGTTCCTGACAAGAATCCGTCTTAAGTAACATAGAGCCATGAGTGACAACCGAAAAGGTTGGAGGTATCACCCGAATCTATGATGGTAAGGTAAAAGAAGGACTTTCATTTGATTCTATGTAACTAGAAAAAGGGGCATATGTGCATCCTTACAATGTTCTAGAGATTGGATAGGTAAGTCAAGTTTGAAGCTAGTTGGGATAGATGGATCTAGAAAACAAATAAAAGTTGAAGGTTAATGTCAACATTAGTAATTGGCTGGAAATGCAAAGGCAACCAAGAGTGATTTGGCTAGAAAGTGCTCAGGAAAAAAATAGTCATGTACAGTGACTACAATGAGAGCACAAGAAGATTCAGGAATCTGGGAGGAATTGAAGACTTTTGGGATCAACAAGGAAAAGTTGCACATGGGAAAGAAGTTGTTGAAATTGTGGTAGCAGCAGTTGAATTAGGGTTTGTTGAACAACCATAAGCAGAAAAATAATTCTTTCATGTTTCAAGTGTTGTTGATGATGTTGCTACATATGGAAGGAAGCAACATAAACTTGAAGGTTTTTTAGGTTTGATAAAAGAAGCATGAAAGCTTCTACTGCCATCATCCATATAGGTAACATCAAATTTATTAATGGAAGCCATGCAGGTATTAGTTTTTATTACTCTTTTTGCATAATTGCTGAAGGGAATTTAGGTAAGAATTTCCTTAGCTAGAGTTATTTTTATAAAATCACATGATTATATTATTTGAATGCATACCATTGGATGTGGTAAAGGCCGGAGGCATGTATTAATTCAAATCTTTTTATTTTCTGAATGCACACACTGACATAGTAGAATGTCATGTTAATTTGGTTATGGGGTAGTAACCAAAGAATTAAAAGATATGAACTTGTTATAGGAATGAATGCTAGTAAGCTAGTCATGTATGAGACCAAGACATGGTTGGATATGGAAAGGTATGGATATGGAAAGGTTATGAGACACACAGGTACTAAAAGATTCCTACCTTTAAATAAAACTTGGAATGCAACCTTTTTGCTAACACTAATGAATACCACAAAATTATATTCTTGGTGTAGTGTTCGGGTCGAAAAGGAAGGCATTCAATTAATTGGGAAGACAATAGGAAGTGTGTGGAGAATCTGTCAACACATTGGCCATGATTCCAACTTATGGATGGTGAGATACATGATTGAGATAAAGAGCATTATGTAATTCAATGCAGGGTGCACTGAATAAGTATGCATTGAGAATTGTAGTTGTGCATAGTAAGTGATATAATTGTGTACTAAATGCAATGGTTGAATGTGTTTTGTAAGTACATGCATATATATTATTGCATGGAAATAATTGTTACTAATAGCTGAAATGTTGTGAACTCATGAAGTTGAGGACATTTCAAGGAGGTGTTAGACATTGGAACAAGAAAGTTGCAAGTCAAGTAGTCACATGAGCATTGACTACAATAAATTTTCTTGTTCAGAAAAAGAAGTAATGAACTTACATATATTAATGTGAACATGCATATGCATAGAATGACGAGTCATTCTATTTTATTAAATTGTTTTTAAATTGTGATTGAATTGCTAGGTGCAGGAAATTCTAAGATTACTGCATAAGGTTCTGTACATATTGCAATTGAATTATGATGTACATGAAATATTGACAATTTGTTGGTTGTATTCAAGATGAAGCATTGCAGGGAAAAAAATGGTATGTAGTTTGGTGCCTTTGGAAAACCATAAGGAAAGATGCATTCATAATATGGCAACAACCAAGAAGAATTATGAAATAGAATTTCATGTTTTGGGGAAAAGTTTAATTCCCTTTTGAACTAAGTTGGAGTTCCTAAATGAATTATTTTATGTTTTCTCATGATAACTGCATGTGGGTGATGCATATGAGATGATGTTGATTAAAGTTACAATTTTGACTATAAAGAGTAGCTTAGGGAAGATGTTGATTGGAAATCCTTGAGTGCATTTCGAACTCCAGGAGCTACGGTTCTCTGATTCTTCCTGAGCTGACCTGTTGCTAAAGCCCAAGGAAAGGGAGGTATAGCAACCGATGGACTGTGTGACAGAGAAGATGTACACTCCTGGGGTGGGACGGGAATGTGGGGAATGAGAGACCGTTGGTTGGAGTGTTGTTGAGGTTTGGTACCTTGTCCTAGACCATGTTGATATGGATTGTAGACCGTGACTATCTTGGGAAGTGATTGCCCTAATGGAGTTATAGCCCTATTCAGGGGTGGAAGGTCTTCTTAATCAAAAGGTGTAGGAGTAGAGTGTTTAATTCTATGGAGTCATAGCCCTGCTAAGAGTTTATCAATAGTGAGATCTAAGGCTGGGTGGATCGTCATGGATATACAACCACTCGGTGCTTTCAATGAGGTTTAATTGAACCATGTAACAAGGAACAATGAGATGAATGCTTTCCTGAAGAAACTCTATGGAATAGAGCAATTGAATTTAAGCCACAGTATGAACACTAGAATTGGTGCTTAAAAGTAGAGAACTGGGCAGATAACATGCTTCAAATAGCTAAAGCTTGGATATTTTTGAAGAATTTTTTTAATTGTATATGTATAAACAAGTTGTACTGATGAAAATGCAAAAATAAAGGGAGGGGATTGTAATATCCCCAGGTAGAGCCCCAGTTTTAATTATGAATTGTAAACATATTTGATAGGATGGTGAGCCGAGTTATAATAAGCTAGGAGGCTTATGTGGTTATTAGGTTAGAGAGCCTAGATGCAAAAGCCAGTGAGCCTACTATTGTATATGTGTAAATGATCATATATTTAATATAATTACATCGTTGTGTGTAGACCGACCACGAAGAAAGATTTATGGGGGACTAAGCTCCACCAGGTAGGGTGAGGGAGGGGGGTAAGTGTCTAGGCATAGAGGCTAACCTAGAGGGCTTACCTCTAAGGGAATAATATTTTATTATTATTATTTCCTAAAGGTTAAGGTGGACATAAACGGTGTTGTCCTAAGTTCCTAGGAAAGGGAACGAGTGCGAAGTGGAATGCATGCGGCTGCATGAAGACAAGTGTCGACCTGGGTTCATGTAGTTATAGCTGGGAAAGACAACCTGTTAGGGGGTTCTCTTCCCATTCTGGCATTGCTTCCCATCCTTGTGTTGGGGACTAGTCTGGAGTTTCCTCACAACCTTTACGAATCTCTGGAAGTTTGTCACCCTTCCCAAAAACTCACCAGAGATTCACGTATTGAACTAGTTCTCCTTCATCATCACCTTTGTATCTAGCACACACCTTGGGAACCTACGGGGATACTGGAGTTATCCCATGTGTATCCTGTGAAGTTTGAGCACCCTGTAATTGTCTGAGCCGTGTTGTGTCATAACGGTTTGTTTTTGTAGCCCACGCAGTTCCTTGACTGAGTGTGGCTTGTTGACATCGTTTGTTCCTTACTGAGCTTTGTTGTTATCCTCACCTTGATGGAATTGAGTTGAAGATGGTTGAAGAAGCAGGTTGTTAGGCCCATGGTTGAAGAGGCAGGTTGTGAGGCCTGTGAGCAACTCTCTCTAGGTGAGAGAGTGTGTTGAGGAAGTGAGTTCTCCTGGAGGGAGTCCAGTAGCTACTACAGAGATCTGAGAATTCAGGTCTGACCTGTTGTTGAAGCCTCGGAAGGGAGATGGAGCAGCTGATGGTCTGTGTGACAGTGAAGGTGTATACTCCTGGGGTGGGACAAGAATGTGGGGAATGAGATTCTGTGATTAGTGGGCGTAAGTGGCTCCTGGAATAGAATCCTTCCTCTTAAACTGTGTGACTTTCTGTTTTTGACATCACATGTGTCTGTTTGACATACGAGCTGATTGAAGAAACAGGTTGTTAGGCCTATGAGCAACTCTCCCAGGTGAGAGAGTTTGATGGGAAGTGAGCTTTCTTGAAAGGGAGTCCTCTAGCAACTACAGTACTCTGAGACTTCTTTTCCAACCTCTTGTTGAAGCCCAAGGTAAGGGAGGTGTAGTAGCTGATGGATTTGTATTAGTGAAGGTGTACCCTCTTAGGGTGGAGCAGGCATGTGGGGAATGAGGGTTTGTGGGTTTTGGGTGTAAGTGGCTCCTGGGATAAAATATCCTTCCTATTGTTTTGTGCAACTTCCTTGTTGTCCTTACCAAGCCTAGAATTCCCTTTCCCGATGGATTTTAGTCCCAGCTCGAGGATGACCCACTATTGAGCGTGATGAGCAACGTGGTCTATGGATGGGAGGTTCATGGAAGTTTTGCATGCAGTTGGTGTACTTCAATTAAAATATAAGTACCCATTCCTATGTTCATTTACATGCTATTTATTTGTACATGCTATATTGATGAGTAATGCCTGTATATTCTATTATTTTATGGGTTCTGCCTGTGATTACTGCATGTATGTTTTTACTGTTATTTCCACATTAATCTGTGTATTAGCAGAATATGTTGTATTTTTGTGTTTATATATATGCACATGATAATTTTCATTTCTATGAGGTGGCATATCAGGTCCTAGGTGGTCTGGATGTGTATGATGTTTCCACAAGAATCTATGTGTGGCATAACCCAACAGGTTATGGTTGGGCATACTACAAAATGGTATCAGAGTAGAAAAATAATGATTCAATTGTTTGGGTAGTGCTACCCGACATGGGTTGGTGGCTGGGGACGTTACAGACACTTAGTGCAACTTACAATCATACTCCAATGTCTTAGTGTCATCATACTGTATCTTTTCACTGATAAATGAGGGAAACTCACTAAAGTACCTCTGAATTTTAAGTTGCTCATCCTTGATGAATGCGACATATTTCAACAGCTCTAAGAATATCCTTTCATACTCATCTATTGTCATACTACCAAGCTTGAGTTTGAAGGAATCCTTCATTTTCTTGTCATAGTATCGCTTAGTTAAGTATTTCTTTTGGAAATACGTCTTGAACTCCCTCCAAGTAAATTTCTTCTCATTAATGTGTTTCCCTTGCACAAACTGATCCCACCACTTTGATTCTTTTCCTTTTAGTTGATAGATGAAAATTCTCCCTTCTTCCCACGTAAAATAATTATGCACCTGGAAGTACTTCCTCATACCCAACAACCAGGTCTTCACATATTCATCTTTTTTGTGCTCACCATCAAAGGTAGAAGGCTTGATCTTATACATTTATCCATGTAGCTTTTCCACCCTAGTCATTCTCTTATGCTTTCTGATAGGATATGGACTCGAAATACTGCACACTTTCCTAAAAGAATGCTTTGGTAAATGGTGATGCCTATTAACACTCCTTTCTTATCTTTTTTTCTCATCATGAGAGATAAGAATTATTGACCCACTTTTCTATGTCTCCTTTTCCATTTTCGTTTCGATTATGTCTAGGATCTACATCAATTTGACATTGGAGTTATCTTTCTACTCCTTAGATATCATAATCCTTTCATTATCATCCTTATAACTTTGGACATCTTTTTGCAATCCTTGTATGGTTTATGTTGATCCTAAAGTCTTCACCTGACTGCCAAAGGGAAAAGATAGGCCACCTCAAGTTTAGAATAGTTGATTTTAATTTTTGTTGGTCAGTTAGAGGGTTGGTTCTACCAATACAAGAGCATGGTTGGGTCTGAAGATTATAGGGATGAGGGTCATCCTTGGCTGGTGGAACACTAATGATAGACAAGTGAAATAATAAAAACAAAGGGAAACATCAAACCACTCAATGAATAAT
>ML865131.1:0-22167 GCA_009831015.1 Picea engelmannii
GTCCCAGAACTATGCGCAACTATCTAACTGAAGTAGGTGAAGGTAGATCAACATTGATGGAAATCTTGGAGGGATCTACCAACAACCCCTGCTTACACACAATATGGCCTAGCATCACTCCAAAGGGTGAAAAGAAGATGAAATTCTTTAGGTTTAGGGAAATCTAACATTGCCTACACTTATCCAACATTAGTCTTAAACATTCAATACTAAAAATAGTTCAATCATCAAAATATGCTTCCAGAAATTTATGTAAAAATTCCTTGAATGCTTCGACCACCACCCTAGAAAATATGGCTGGTGCATTATTCAATCCAAAATGCATCACTATGTATTGGTAGGATCCCCATTCTGTTGCAAATGTGTCTTATGGTTATCTTCCTTAGCAATCCTAATCTGGTGATAACCAAAAAATCCATCTGTGAAGGAGTAAAATTCCTGCCCTCCCACGTTATCCAACACTTCGTTGGTAAATTGTGTAGGGAATGGATCATGTAAAAATGCATCATTATATTTCCTCAAGTCTACAAATATTTTGATATCGCTCGTCTTCTTATCTTGGACTAACATAGGTCTAATCCATTCTGACTCTTCAACGTGTTCTATGATTCCTGCTTCCAACAATCTGTCTAATTCAATCTTGAATTTCTGCTTATATTTGGGAGTCAGTCCAAAAGGTCTCTCCTTGATTGGCCTTGCATCTAGTTTCAAGGGGATATTCATCTCTCCCATGGGCCCTTTAATTCCCTTCATGTCAGTGAACTTGGTTGGAAACAAGTCCTGATACTCATGCAGTAATTATGTGATCTTGTCAATAGTGGCATCGTCCCAATAATATCCAACGCTTGCGAGCTTAGGTGTTTTCTCTGTTCCAAGTTTAACTTTCTTTATTTAGATTGGTTGTCCAATAAAATGTAGTTTGACTCCTCTTCCTTCTATGTCTCTTTGTCCTTCTTTGTTTGCGATGTTCACATTCCTAGGTTCATCATCTTCATCAACATTGATATTGTAACAACCTTACAATTTCTGAAGCGATGCAGTCCATTCATATTCTTCTTGATCCAAAGGGAGGTTAGGTGCCTCAAAGAATTTTTGTCTTACAACTTGCAAATATTTATCTACTAAGGGGGATTGAATTTCAAATAAAAATGTAGCTACAAAGTTATGAGTCATACCATCCCAATCTGAAGTGGTGAGGCATAGTTTTACTTGAAAATACCAATTAATAGGCATTGTGTCCAAAGTGTTGATGAATTTATGCACCCACTGCTCTTGAGGGATGTTGTGTCAGGCCTCCTCACAAATTCGCACATGGTCATTCAGATGGCTTTGACCTGTGTATCTAACTTTTCACCCTTTGGTTTGTTCTGAAAAGTGCACTGTCATCAAAGTGTGACATTGCACCTAGTTTGTGATGTTCTTCTTATGTGTTCCCCACCATCTTGTTGGAGTTGATTTTAAAGCTTCATCTAGTGTCAAAACTCGTTGTTTTAATGGTACAATTTCTTCAAATTATGATGAGAATGTTTTTAAATGACTTAAACCATAAAATGTGGGAAGATTGCTTACTTCTGTGCCAATCTAGAAAACTTCCCTGGTCAATCTAGCAAACCTTCTCATAGAAACTTCATACATTTTGTTCTACGAGTTCTCTAGTGCTTCTTCCAAATCTGATGAGCATGCACTATCACCTAACCAACTTACGTTCCAATCTGTTGTAGGATTAATGTAATCATGTTGTCTTGCTATCAATTTATATATGTTTTATAGTTCATAAGCATGGTCTTCTTCTCTGATGGGTTCAGTGTATTTTCGACCTTCATCATGATCCAGAGGTGTAATGACCCTGTTAGCATCGGAAGTCACTCTTGGATTGCTTGCAGGAGCAGAGCCCGACACCCATCAGTTTAATGTCACGATTTGTTTATAAAGGGATGATCAAATGGAGATATAGGCTCAAGGAGATATCACTCTAACTCGGGGACTGGATCTGGTACGTAAAGAACAAATGAGGTATGGAATCCTAACTTTAGCCAGTGGGTTGATTAAAAGGTGAACAGGTGGAAGACTTAGTGAGAAAGGTGAACAAACAACTTTGGGCAACCGGCTTTCGGTCATTTGCAGAAGAAATACTCTGAATGCAAGATCCTCTTGGTTCAGGGTCTCAAAGAACTAAGAGGGGACTTGACTGAATCCTCCAATTCCAAGTCACTCAGCGCTGGGGAAATCACAAGAACTGATTAGAGACAGTGCAACTATTACAGTGATCCATTACAACATCATCCTATAATAGCTGCAGCTCGACTGGATCCTCCAATTATGAGTTGCTCTAACACAGTGTAAACAAAGACATGAAAGAAACTGGCATTCATAAGGTAAGAAGTCTCAAAAGTTCACACATAACCAGAATAATAGTGCTTCATTAAAATTTTACAATCGGGAGCTCTTCTCAACTATCGATCCTTACAAAAATGGCAAACATGCCTACATATACTTGGGACTAGCTCTGGCCCCCAAGGTGCGATCATATCATGAATTCAATGCTTAACGTTGAGGAGCTTCTCTATCGGGACGAGTTGTTAGTCTGCCTCCATCAAATATTCCCTCTATTCCCCTGTCATGTGCCTCTTTAATTCAGCATGGCTCGCGCTAGGCGGTAGTTGAGCCCTTTGAATATTGAACTGGCGTGTGCAGGCTTCTCTGGTGAGTTGGAGACTCGACGTAGCTTCCCTGAAGAGAACCGGTACAAGGGACCCTTCTGTGTCTATTTCAGGTGGGACCTCCATACTTTGAAATAAATGGGTGACGCGAGGCTTCACCCCCCCTCTTTCTCCTTTTCTGCTGAGCCGAAGAGGCTCTTTGGATCCCCAAGTGAAATCCTTGATGAAACCCCGACCTAGTCCACATGTCTCTTCTCCTTTCCTTACGATCTCCTGAACTTCACCGAGACCTTTTCCCGACTCTGTATCGGGTTTTGGGGTTTTGCATTCCCCATTGTCAATAGTTATTGACCCTTTGAATTCCTGATCACCGATTCTCTGATGAGCGCGTGTATGGGTTAGCCCTCCTGGCTATACTATAGTCCATATGACCACCTCTTATGTGACCTGAGCCGAACCTCTGTCGGGGTTTCGGAGTTTTCGATGTCTCGATACACAAGTGCCCGGGAGTCTCAATTATCTGATTGCCGATGGCTCATGGCCATTGACATGTCAACAGTCCATTCCCCATCGCAAGAGCCTACCACCTGTCTTCCACTTGCGGTCCTTAACTCCGTCGAGAAATCACGTATCGAAATATCGCGATTCTCGTTGTCATGTGCACGAGACTTTCAGTTCCCCGATCCCCGACTCTATGGGAGCTCTCGCCACGTGTCCCTGTTGAAGGATGGTTCTGATACAGTCAAGAAATCATGGATCGAGATTCCTACATGCAAGAGTTTCTGGTCTTCGAAAACTCCGATTCTCCGATGAACTGAAACCCGGCTCTCCTCCTCTGCACACTAGGGGTTAACCTCGGTGCAACTTCTCGAGATCTAACGGCTGATGGGATTTCGTCGATCTCCTCTGTAAGATTTTGACCGTCAATTTGCTTTGAGGATGGTTCTCGACTGCTAAAGACAAAACTTTTCTCGCTCGATTTCTCGACTCACTGATACAAAATGGGATTATCTCATGATATACTCAGGTGCTTTCCCGTGCAAACCCCAAACCTAGGTACGCCTAATCCCGAGACAAGAAATATCTCTAACAAACCCTAAGGCCATCACCTTTGAAGGTCATTATTCTTTTCTTTAAGTCAATAAAAGTGGAATTGTTGAAATCCCAATCAATTCTTAACAGTGCAAGATAAGGACAACAATCATCAACTATCTCAATCACCTCGAAATCCACAAATGTCCTTACCCATCGATGTCCACAGGGACATGCTCCAGTATTCCAAAGGGGCTTACTTCTTGCTAATTAGCCATCCTAAGACTGATAGGGGAATAAATTAACTTAGATTTTCCCATTAGTGCCCAGGTCTACTTTGTCATAACATTGAATTTTGACCCTAAGTTGAGGACCACATAATCTATGTCATAATCTATAATTTGAGCATTAAGGTGTACTTCCTTATTTTTCCTTCTCTTTCTATATGGTTGATGTACTTATTTATTTAGCAAAGGAGATATCCTACCTATCTCATATTGTCTGATTAAATTTTGTAGTTCTTGTACAACTCTTTCATCCTTAATCAGATTAATGCAAGTACATAAGAATTCCATAAGCTTTCTTACCTCTTGTCCTTCTTCAGGTGATGCAGTTGATCAAATGCCAAAGTAATTCTACATTCTCTCACTTCTGGTTGGGTCTTTTATGAAGAATATTGATCTCTTCCAAATTATTTTCTTCCCTCGGACCAAACACTTGTGTCTTCTCTCCTACTCTTCTGACCCTTGATTCTTTTGTAGTCTTTTCTGGGGTCACTCTGTGTTCTCCTGTAACAACACCTCGTCTAGTGATAACAATGACTCCGGGATCCTCTCTGTGAGGTTCTACTGAGATTAGTTGTACTTTTTGGTTTCCTCCTTGTCTCTCCTGAAGCTTGGCTAACAACATAGGGCAATCTTCAATGACATGTTCCAATGAGTTGCAGTAGCTGCAAGTGGTGTAAGAGTTCTAACAGTCCATTTCCAAGTGACATGGATTTGTGTGGTATAACAAATGATCTGACCTCGACCTCGACCTATCCTCCTTCTCGTCCTCTTCCTATGAATCTACCACGAGGGTTGAAGTTTCCTCTTCCTGGTGAGTTAAACTGCATAGCATTTCCTTCCTGTTGTAATTCACATTGAATCCTATATGTATCTCCTGATCTTTCGTGCAAGAGGTAATAAGTCCTATAGTCTTTCTCATCATGCCCCACAGATTTCCAGAATGTGCAGTAAAGGTTTTTACGTGTCTAGACATATTTTTTCATGTAATAGCATTCACCAGGGTAGAGTAACCTGCTCCACAGGGCTCAGAGCCCCAAAGGCCAAGTACTCATGAAATAGGGGACAATGCTCCTTATCATGGCCTTTTGTTTTTCATCTGATACACCAGATGTATTCCCTTTTATATTTTCCCTTATCTTTCTTTATATCTTTGACTTGCAATGATAAGCTAGTTGGCTGACTCAAAATTTGACTCATACCTGAGATGGATTCTCCCATAGGGGCTTACTCTAGTTTCATAGTGATCTCCAATGAATCAACCTATGAAGCAACCTTTTGTTGCATTAAAGGAACTCTGATGTGTGGTAGGAGGGAAATTATGAACCATTCCTTGTTCTTCTCATCTAGGATCTTAAAACTCAATCAACCGGTTAAGGTCTTAAACCTCTAATCAAGCTCCCAAATAGGTTTAGCTACTTTCTTCTTGATTTCTTTCAGTTCTTTAATGCATTATGACTCTGAATTGGGTTCTTGAATTCTACACTCAATGCAATATTGATGTCATTCAACGGTTTAGGCTGTGTAACTCCTTTAACAAACTTCATGTACCAACTCAGTGCATGGTCTCTCAAGGTAGTACTAAACTGAGCTCTCTTAACTTCTTCATCATTGAATTTCTTAATTCTCCATATAACATCACATAAGAACCAGTGTTGATCAGGATCTTTAGATCCATCTCCTCTAAAGATAGGTAGGCTCATTTCATCTACCATAGATCTTCCTAGGTTTCTTGACTGAGTATGTACTGAACTACTGGTAACAGTGCTCTGAGTGATCTGGTAGCTCTGACTACTCTCGTTACTCAACACTGCTAAAACAACATGAGGAGTAATAGTACTTACTTCGATAGTCAGTGCAGTTCCTGAAGTCGCTAACTCTTGTCAATGAGGCTCTTCAGTCTTGAGCTCCTCTACTCCAGCGGATCCCGACTTTTCCTCATTCAATAGCTCTTATTCTTCTCCACTGTAGAACCCTTTGCCCTGTGCTAGTGGTTCACGTCTCCACTCAAACAGGTTTACTAGAGGAACCTCTCTTAAGGTTCTCCCACTATGTGTATGTCCCACCTCTGTGTCACTATCGTTGTCTACATTTTTGAACATTAGCTCTTCAATTTGACCAATTACTGTATCTTTAGGATGTTCTTCTCATGCAATAGCATATTGATCTTCAACTTCAAAAAGTGTAAAACATTTCCTCTAGGTCCTTTAAATAAATAACTCTCTGCTTGGCTATATGACTCTACTTTATCAATAGAAAACTCGGTAATGTACCCTCAAATAGTGTTATCAAACCAGTGGTCTACTGCTCTTGACATGGCGTTATCAAATCTCTTGACCTTCATGATCAGCATCGACGTCCAAACCACAAGTGGTCTAAATATGATCTCAAACTGGGTATATGCTAGTCTAGCTAACCACTCGTATAGTTCTTTATGAATCCCTCCAAAGAAAATCTCGTGTATATCAGTAAATATATACCTTCCCAACCAATCCTCTATGTTAAGATTAGGGTTCTTATTCTGAGCCTCAGTGAAGTTCTTTTCTTGTTCTTCTATCCACTTCTGAATCTTTGTCTTCGATGGAAACCACCTTAAAATTTCCTCAAGAAGATCCCAGTCCCGGCAACGGAACCATTTGTTGACATAGGGGCAGACCCGGGCTTCAATTCTAATAGTGCACCAACAAGCCCTAACTACTGGCCCTTTTGGAAACACCTACGAATCAGATGCAATCTCACCTAAAGTAGCAATAGTGGGTTGCAGGATGCATGTGTCTACAACAAGAGGATATGTAAGTGGATTAAAAGGAACAACACACAAAGATCTAGTTATTCTTTATCTCCCTTAGGCCTATTGTGTGAGATATATCTTAGATCTAACACAATAATGCAATAATAGAATAACAAAAAGAAAAAGAACAAAACATCAATCACACAATGAAACAAGATATATGTGGTTCACCCTCGTCCTAGGGATACGTCCACAAAACTGTATTTCTTGATATATTATGTGAAAACATACAGTTCTGTCTACGCTCTTAGCTTGCAAATATCTTTCTCTTCTCTATCTCCCCTCCCTGTGCACCTAGCTGCAAGGTTTTGCTTCACACCCAGCTAAAGATCTTATAATACATATTTCTCTCCCATCCAACAACTCTCTCTCTCACTCAACACACAATAGTATTATCCACAATAACGACAATAATCACCAACAATGAAAAAACCCTCCCGGGTCCTCTAGACCTTTTATTTATACATTAAAATGACAAATGTCTAGGTGTCAAAACCCCTAGATACCAAAACCCTTGGTATAAAACCCTAGGTCAACTTGACCTATACTTCATGTGCTTCGCTAGCCTGTCTTTCCTCCTTTCCCATGAGGTGCTCTAAAGTATCCGTTGGTGGATTTTTCTGCTTGTGGAGTTGTCCACGATCCATATTCCTTGATGATATCTCTCCCTCGATCCTCTTGTTCAGTGACTCTCTTTCCCTTACTTCGCTCCTTATTTTCTGCTTCTTTAGCCAATCTGACCCAATATCAGTCAATGTGCCTTCCACGCAGTTCGTACTTTGTCTTTTCTCTTCCTTTCTCTTCGCTTTCTTCCTTAATACATAACCAAGGGCCAACAACATTGTTGGAAACTACATCTAGAGAAGATACCGAAACAATTCGGTGGAAAGGGGAAGACAAATACTATTGCTACAGTGCAACAAGATCTTGGTTCCGATTCAGGAGAAGAGGGAAAGATCACAATGATTGGAGTACAAGGTAAATATTCCCTTCATGCTAGTTCAAATTCCAATAATGAATCTCATGATGATGAATTATTTCATATAAGAGTTGTATCTAAACACACTAAAATAGAGACATTATTTGATCTCAGTTCCCAAGTAAACTTGATATCTGAAGCAATTGTCAAAAAGATGGGTTTTGAAACTAAACCACATACAAAGCCTTATCCTCTTGGTTGGGTATGTGATAAAGAAAAAATTAATGTCACCAAGAAATGTAGGGTTGGATTTTATATTTCTTCAAAGTTGATTGATGAATTGGATTTAGATGTTGTATCACTTGATATATGTGGCATAGTGTTGGGGAGTCCTTATATTTATGATATAAAGTAGGCTTCTTTCGTCATGAGAACAAATATCACCTTACTAAACAGGGAGTGGAATATATTGTTATATCCCACAACATGAGGGTAAACAAAACACTTGTTAGTGTAGGACAAATGAAGAGACTCATAAACACTAATAAGAAATATGTACTCATGGTTGTAAGGGAAAAATATGTTGGAACATATGATTCTTTTCAAGGAAGTGATACTTCTCATAAGAAAGAATTAATTGATATTGTTTCTAAGTATGATGATATTTTCTAGGAACCAGATGGATTATGTCCTAAGAGAGAAATCCAACATGAAATACATCTTCGACAAGA
Organism: Picea engelmannii; assembly: GCA_009831015.1. Taxonomy (NCBI): domain Eukaryota; kingdom Viridiplantae; phylum Streptophyta; class Pinopsida; order Pinales; family Pinaceae; genus Picea; species Picea engelmannii. Next base: position 8,418 of record ML865131.1, read on the forward strand.
TTCTCCTCTTCCTAATGTGGGCATGTACGGGACTTCAGTTGTAGAGATGACATAGATCAAAAAGCAAGTAGAAGGATTATTGGATCAAGGGGTCATAAGGCCCAACTCATCCTGTGGTTCTCTGTTCATGATGGTACCAAAGAAGGATGGAACATGGTCAATATGTGTCGATTACCAGGCCTTAAATAAAATCACGGTGAAAAATCGATACCCTCTTCCTCGTATAAATTATTTACTTTATCAATTACAGAATGTTGTTTATTTCACTAAGTTGGATATGCACAGTGGATACCATCAGATTAGGGTTGCAGAATAGGATGCATGGAAAACTTCCTTTAAAACAAAACAATGATTGTTTGAGTGGTTAGTTATGCAGTTTGGACTTTGTAATGCTCCGACAACCTTCATGTGTGTGATGAATGATGTATTGAGGCCATTTCTAGATGATTTTTTGATTCTATATTTAGATGCCATTATTATATTTAGTGGGACCTGGAATGAACATGTAAGGCATGCAAAGCATGTATGTAAACTTTTCCAAATGTGAATTTGGTAAAACTGCACTTGTATACTTAGGTCATATTGTAGGAGGAGGACAATTAAAAATTTATCCTTCCAATATTGATGTAATTGTAAATTGGCTTGAGCCCAAAAGTGCAAACGAAATACAAAGCTTATTAGGTGAAATCCAGTACTGGAGGAGATTCATTTCAAACTTCTCCTTTATAGCATCTCCTTTGCATGTCTTAACTAGTGTGAAGAACACTTTTTAGTGGGGAGGAAAGCAACAAAAATATTTTGACACTTTGAAGGAAAAAATCAGTACTGCACTAGTATTAGAACTATTGAATCTTCAACATCCTTTCGAGATTGAGAAAGATGTCAACGGGTGCGCCATGGGTGTAGTATTGATGAAATATCATAATCCTATATGTTACCACTCTGAAACTTTTAACCAAGTTGTTTTTAACTATCCTACATATGATAAAGAGTTGCATGAATTAGTTCAAAGAGTAAAGAAATGGAAGCACTACTTGTTAGCGAGGGAAGAAATCATACACATAGATCATAAACCCCTATAAAATATATCCAAGCAAAAACTAAGCTACAACAGTCTCGACATTATAGATGGTTGGGTTTTCTTCAACAATTTCACTTGGTAATCAAATACAAAAAGGGTACGAGTAACAAGGTAGCCAATATGCTTTATAGACCTCTTATTGTTGCTTCTATTATTTTGAAGAATGTTTCTTTATCTCATGATAGATATGTGGAAAAATATGTCATTGATGAATATTTTAAGGAAGTATTTGAGAGTCTAAGTTTCTAACCCATGGTGCATAGCTAGAGAACTATTGTTTACAGGGAAAACTTCTCTACCATCTTGGAAAGCTATGTATTCCTACAAGTGAATGAGTCCAAGTAATACAAGAAGCTCACACTTCTCTTGTGTCTAGGCATTTTGGTGTAGGAAAAACTATGGCTCATCTACGAAGGTTTTTCTACTGGCCTCAGATGAAAGAAATTGTAACTTAATGTTATCACTGGAAAATTGTCTACAACATTGCACACAAATGGTTAAGGAAACACATCAATGCCAGCAGAAATTAGTCCACTTGCAACAATGAAATGCATTCAAAAAGGAAAAAAACTATACAATTGGGTCAAAAATTGACATGAGAAGATTCAGCAAAGGAAGTGCCCTCATAGTGCGTAGTGTGCGTGGGCCAAAAAATCCCTTAACGCGCACAATGCGCCAAGTGCGTGACTGTGTACGAGAAAATATGTTCACTTATATGAATGACACATTTATGGATCTTTTCATCCCCTCAAACACTTATGGACCAACCCCCAACTCGATTTGACACTCATATTTGAGAAAAATACGAATGAGGGGTTGTTCAAAGACTAGAGGGTGCCCTAAATGGCCCCTTGTTCACACTATGAACCAATTACAATTTTCTATGTATGAATTCTATAAATAAGAGCCATGGGTGCACTAAGAAACCAAGATATTCATAATATTGTTATGTTGCAATAATTCTCCCTTGAGAATCCTCTTTTCTCTTTATAGCCTTCAAGCACCATTGCAATAGGCCATTCCCCTCGCCTCTTGAGGGAATATGCATTGTTTTTCTTCATCGTTTTTCATTTCTTCCATTGTATGAAGAGTTCTCCATAAGGGAACTCAAGATCCCTCCCAAGGAGTAAAAGGGGACTCACAAGCCCCTTTTTTTCTCAACTATGTTTTTCCTACTACTCTATTGATCCATTGGTAGCATTATGTTGGTCATTGTTTGATTTTCATGCTTCTAAGTTTCTCATGCTTTCTAAATTTTATTTATTAGTTTTTTTAGTTTTATTTCTTTCTTTATAAATGTGTCTATCTTGTTTAACCCACTCACAAACTTTTGTCTTGTCTAGCAGGACCATGTAGACATGCAAGTGTTGGTGTTTTGTTCACCGAAGTGACACCAACACAATAGATTGGTGACCATACTAGGGAACGATATCAAATACCTCCCTATTTGAGCTTAGAGAGAACCTCTTTTTGATCAATTTGTCTTACAGGTACCAAACCTAGCCTAGTCAAACTTGCAAAAGTCAAACTTCAGAGCTGGGGAAGGAGTATTTCACTTGGAAATTTCTCCCCTGACGCCTGATAGGAAGTGCATATTTTTTCTTTCCCACAGATACGAACTTTGTGCACCACAAAATTCTTTTCACTGTGCACCCACTGTGCACCTGTCAGAGTTGTAACCCGCACATATCTACAGTTTTTCAAAATCGTAAGGATTTTTATGATGATTTGAAGGCCCCTAGCCTTCAGATTTTTGTTTTTGTGCACTTTGTAAGACAACTCCACTCCACTTAGAGTCCTTTCCCATATGAAAGGTTAGCTAACATAGGCACTTAGGGCGTAAAAGGAACCAAAATTATCCTCTTTTGTTTTGGTTTCCACATGGATGGCTTGCTTGGCTTGTAAAATTTTAAGTTGAGGTTGCTGCTTTCATACATAAATCACTTACATTGAGACCAGAAGTTAACTTTGACCCTCAAGTATGCTCTTCTCCCGCACCATAGTGTGATATTGAGAATTATAAAGGTGTTTAAAGGGACATTTCATCTCCCTTAACAAAAATCTTTAGGAGAGGACAAAGCTACCCTAGGGTTCCTCTTTGTTTTTTGAAAATATCTTAAAGTTTTGTAAGGGCCCATACATGCCCACATGTTGCAAACTTAGGATAGTTTCTTAAAATTTCTTTCTTAGTATTTATCAAAATCTAGGGAAGCTTAAATATCAAAGTAATGGGCCCATACATGCCCACATGCTTGCAATCTAGGATAGTTTCAAATCTTTCTTTGTATAAACAACATTTAGGGAGTTTAAAGAATTTTTAAAGGACCTATATGTCCACATTCCTAGTTCTTTAGGGATTTTAAAATTCCTCAAGGTTGTACCAATGACACGTAGCAAGACAAGTAAAGAAAATTTGTAAGGACCACAGGAAGTCCACATGTTGCAATATCACACCTAACTTATTAAAAACTTGGCACACTTTCTCACTTGCTTGCACACAAAGTCAATCCCCACACACATAATTTCTATTTTAAATAGTGGAGGTTGAAGTAGGTTTTATCCAAAGGAATTTCGAAACATCCCACTACTTCTTTGGAAATTATCCACACCCATTAATTCAAACGATATTGGGTCACACCCCCAATCCCTCAGCCAACCACATCTAAATGTTTTCTAAAAAAATCACTAAGTTTTCCTCCATAGGAGGTGCCAAAAGATTTTTTTTAGTCTAGGTAGGATCTCGGGCATAGGCATCCAAATAAACCCCAGTTATATGGTTCTCACATTTTCAAACATAGAAGTTGATAAATAGGAAACTTCCAAATCCTCTAAGTCAAGTGCTCCTACACCATAAGGTAGGGAGATACCCTTGAAGGTTTGAAGGTTGAGGTCTAGTTGTTCTGCGCATTCCTCCTTGAGTCACCCAACTCTTGGAAGGGCATCCATCCTGTGAGCCATTTTTTAGGCTGAAAATCTAAATGTTGCACTTTGACCAAGGTACCTAGTGATCGTAATTTAGTACATCTACTCAGGTGGCGATTGTGGGATGCAATTGCACCTTGATCAGATTTTGTGTGGCTATTGGGAAATATCTCTAGCTCTTTTGAGATATGCACCCTCTACCCCTCATTATAACTGATTATTTTAACCTTCACTAATTCCTCTTATGGTGGCTTCATACCCCATTGTTGAGTGCTTTTGGAAGGCCCAATGCTATTTGAGAGGAAGGAAAATAGGTATTATAGAACACGATCATTTTTTTTTATTTTGATCCCCCACATGGACAAAATCCACCTATCCACATGTTTGTTTATTTACAATTGATTTATGTATGATGCTCATTTGATTACATGTAATTATGAGTTACACTATCTTGTGAAGGTCCAAATTATATAAATCTCTTGTTAATTTATTGCTCTCTTGTCACCATTTTCACAAATTCACTTTTATAGTTAGAAACCATAGGGGACCCACATAATCCTTGTCAATCTAGATGCTTGTAGAATCTTCCTCCTATTCAAGGAGGATTCCCTAGTCTTGCCAACTCACTAACTCAACCATATCACACCCCCTTGAGTGCTACTATTTTGGGATCAATTTTACCTAGTTCCACTTTGCTTGGGCCTAATTCCCAAGGCCATCCATCCACTCAGTTTCCTTCATAAGGAGGCAGGGGGAAAAATTCTTCTCAAGGCAAAAGTACAAACCCACCAAATCTCTCTCAAGGAATAGGTCCACTACCTGCTCACACAATGTCTAGAACTAATCCTCTTCCAAATCTCCCTATGCCATACCTGGCATCCCTTAACATTCCTGATTTAACAAAACTCATGATTGATCCCATTTTGCATGATCCCACTTGGCCCAATATGCTTACCAAACTACTTTCATATATTCCAAAGTTTGAAGGAAAACCAGGGGACGATCCCACCAACCACGTTATGACCTTCCACTTATGGTTCACTTAAAATAGAATAATGGATGATTTCATCCGCTTAGGGTTTTTGCAACGAACTCTCATGGGTTCCTCAACCAAATCGTATGTGGACAAAAAATCAGGGTCCCATGTGACCTTTGAATCATTGACCAAGGCCTTTTTGGCCTTTTTCCAACTACCAGTTTTTCATGATACTAGCTTAGAAATTCTCTCAGAGTTCAAAGAAACTATTTCTATCCATATATCCGATGAAATCCATGAATGGCATCGGTGCCGCAGTTTGTGAAAAGTAGAAACCACCAAAGAACAACGTCTTGATTGGTTTCTCAAATCACTCTTCTTTGTTATCACCAAGGATGTCATGTCCAATTTTCCTTAGTCAGAAGAGGAAGCCATCAGCAAGGCCCAACATTTTGACCTCATTTATGCTCCATCAGGTTACTTATACACAGTGTTACCTGAGGCACCCCAACCCATACCATTTGGCCATGACAAATCTGGGATGTCCCACGCCTCAGATGGGTTGATTGGTTCCATGATGCACCACAACCCTTACGACCAACTGTCACCTATTTATGGTGCACCTCAATATCTGCAACCCTACAAAGGGTCATATTATTACCCTCCCCCCACTTACCAACAATCATATCCTATTGTTCCCCCTTAGGCATTGGGGGGACCCCCACTAGTACCCCAAATGCATTTGATCCCTCAGTCAAGTGTGAGTCCACCCCCAAACCCTACATGTGACCATAATAGTTGTGGAGGTACTTCAACTTCCTATACACCATATGGCTCGAGCCCCCAAAACAATTTGTACTTTCCATTTCCTGGTCCTCGATAGATAGTTTCTCCTCCATAAGGACACCCACATGCCGATGTTAATTTTTTTCAACCCTCTCCCATTCAACAACTTTAGGATTTTGAGTAGTTGAATATGGAAAATCCATCCCATCAGTCGAATAATTCCAAAAAGAAAGGGAAAAAAATTAATAATAATAACCCAGGACCAAGAGGAAATAACCCCCAACCAAACCATCTCGCTAGGGTAAACCAGAATCAAGGAACCAGAACCCCCAAGGGGACAACAACAACAAACGACCAGGGAAGAACAAAAACAATATCACGATGAACATCCCTTGCGCTCTTTGTGGTGAGTATGGACATTATACACACCATTTCCCCCAAATTGTTGACTTCAAATGGATGAAAGAATCCATGAATGTGCAACATCCTCTAGTGTCTCCTGCCCCTCAGCAGGCCCCACAAAAGTACTTGCAACAACCACCTCCATCCATTTTAAAAAAACCTATTCCACACCAAGGTGTGATGAGTACCCAATATGAGGTAAACCCTTCTCCACCCCAAATGGGTAAGTATCAAAACCCAGGTCCCAATCAACCTAGAAATCTGGTTGATCGCAATATCCTCCTTACCAATGAAGAAGAAATTCTCTTGCAAACATGTGACCGCATGTATGGTGTTCCCACTAAATCTACCCCAACCATCTCGAAAACAGCTCCAGCTAAAGCCAGAAAACCACCTATGATTCCACGCCCTAACATTGAGCCAAACCCTCATTTCCATCGTATTCTGTTATGATGGAATGTAAATAACCCTCATGCTAGGGAATCCCATAACTACATCCTAGTTGATGACTTAGCACAGTATTCTACAGCCATGTCTGTAATGGAGGTCCTCCAAACCTATCCAACTCAGTCGAAGTCATTTCTTTTCTCCTTGGTGGCAGTTGATCCAATTGGTACTAGACTCATCACCTTTGATCTAGATGGTAGAGAACCACACCTCCCCACCCTGGTATATTTTCAGAGACCAGTTAATATCTAGGACATCACAGTACATCGATGTATCATCGATGAAGGTGCATCCACATGAATCATGTTCAAATTAGTATGGAAAAATCTGGGCTCACTTGAGCTAGTACCATCTGCCATCACCTTGAGAGCCTATGATGGTCAACCATCGTATCCTGAAGGGATCTTCCAAAATTTCCCCATCAAACTTGGGGGAAAAATGTACTCATCTACATTGAATTTATCGACACCCCACTTGACTACAATATCTTGTTTAGGTGTAGCTACATGTACGTTATGAAGGTGATATCCTCTTTTGTGTTTCTTTCGATGATGTTCCCCCACAACGGAAAAATCGTCATGATCGACCAAATTACACATTACGATCCTAACCATTCTACCAACATGGGTCCCATAATTTTTGAAGACCCATCCTTGCTGGGGGCATATCATGGAGCGCCACCCCTCCTACACCCTTCATCACAAGTATGTGTAGTATCTTCTAATGGAATAGATATTAGAGCCACTACTCCTCCCACCGAGGCCTCTCCTCACATCGATGTTTCACTAGTTGAAGAACTATTACATGAGGAATTCCCTAAAAACCCCAATACACCACTTATCCCACATTTCCCCCCCCCTCCAGGGGAAAATCCCATTTTGGGAGGCGGTCCCCCAAGCCATTTCAAAAATTCCCTTCTTCTACCCCCCACATAGAGTCCAAGAATTACAAGTAGTTGTGACCCTTTCCCTTCCTAACATGGTGCTTTCCATCCCTCTATGGTATCTTCATCCACCCGCAATGGTTACTCAGCCATCCCTCCCTCCTCAGACAGAGGGAATATTGATGCAAATCCCAGTAAAATCTCCTACCACACCAGCATCACCCTCAACTGTTGGCCCCACTACCACTATTGGGGGAAATGAAAGAAGAAAGATCCCATAGCTCCACTTCCCCCCCGATTTCAACCTCCTTGTGCACTATGCCAAAGAGAAGGACACCCCACTAATTGATTCCCTACTCTTCCCGAGTTACGCAATTTGATCCAACTCCCTAGAGAAATCACATTGCTCGCCACTCCACCAAGTATTTCCACTACTACTATGGAGTCCTCCACTACAAGTAATAAAGGGTTACAAACCAAATTCGCTTGTGCCATCTCTTCAAAAAATGTTCATTACACTCATCATTTCCCAGTTGTACCTCATTTTCTACAAACATGATCCACAATATGCCAAACATATCAGCCAGATCCCTCTCAGCCACCCCTTACTGAATCTCACATCACTGACATTCAATATATTTCATCTTTAGTCCCAACGCAAATGAGGTACCCTCCACAGTATCAGGACATTCAATTTATGTCCAACGGTCCCTCGCACCATGTACATGATATCCCATATGCATCCTCACCACTTGAGGAAACTAGTGCTTACCCATTGATCGTTCCCCCGATCACCTCCCAGGATCCCCTATACTATCACATTTTTCATTGCAACGAAGATTCCTAGAGGAACTCACTACCCTCGATTTCCCATGGAATTCACTCCATCATCGAGACTGTTTTCTTTCACAGGAGGCCTTTCACCCTCCTTCCCAATCCTCCATATGCACAATCGAAACGAAATATTTTATTCCTACAAGGTATATATACCAGTTCAATAACCCTATCCCTACCCCAGATTATTTTGAATAAAGAAACATAGCCAACATCTCCCCCACCATCAAAATTGGCATTTCCATTAAACCAGGAATCATAGAAGAAGTCACCATTAGCATTGCATGCTCACCAGAATAACTCATTGCTTATAAATCTCTCTTTTAGGAATATCGTGATATTTTTTCTTGGTCATATACGAATATTCTTAGCCTCGATCCTTCTATTATCTAACATCACATCGACACATGGCCTAATGTTTCCCCAGTTCGTTAAAAGAAATTTTCTCTTCACCCATCCAAATTTGTGACTGTCAAAGCTGAAATTGAGAAGTTACACGCTGTTGGGTTCATTTATCCCATTACATATACTTCATGGGTCTCCAACTCCATCCTTGTTAACAAGAAACAGGGCATTGTTTGTGTCTACACATACTTTCATGATCTCAATCACGCTTGTCCCGAAAATAGCTTCCTAACCCCTTTCATCGACCAAATTATCGATGACTGTGTCAGCCATGAGGAACTATCCTTTATGGATGGGTTCTCCGGCTATAATCTAACCCAAATACATCCAATAGATCAGTATAAAACCACTTTTACTACCCCTTCTGGTACCTTTGCTTATCATGCCATGTCTTTTGGACTCAAGAACGCAAGTGATACATTCCAATGGGCCATGACTTATGTTTTCCATTCCAATGTGTCAAGTTGGCCTAGGGTTTTAGACACCTAGGGTTCTAGTATCTAGGGTTTTTGACACCTAGGTTTCGGCCAAGGATGTCAGTGAGCTATTTTAATGTATAAATAAGGGTCAAGAGGACCTGGGTTGGGTGGTTGTTGGTATCAAGACGATTGAGATTTCATTTTTGTTGTGTGATCGAGAGAGTAAGATTGAGTGAGAGAGAAGTGTTGAGTACGAGAACCTTTTATATTGTAAGATCTTCAGCTGGGTGTGAAGATAAACCCTGCAACTGGGTGCGAAGGGATGGGAGAGATAGAGAGAAGAAGAGAGAGGATATGTTGGCCAAGAGCACAGATTAAAATTGTATGCTTCCATCTTAATATATTATAAAGCACAGTTTTGTGGACATAGCCCTAGAAAGAGGGTGAACCACGTATATTTTGTGTTGTGTGTGATTGATACTTTGTTCTTTGTCATATGATATGTTTTTATTTGCATTACTATGTTGGATATGATAGATAGTTGTGTAAGAGTATATATGAACTGATAAGTGATATATGTGTATGTTGTATTGTTCTAGTGTAAGATCCACTTGATATTCCCCTTGGTTGTAGATAGCTTTGTCCTGCAACCCCCCCATAGTTGCTTCAGGTGAGACTGCATCTACTTTGTAGGTGTTACCGAAATGTCCATTAGTTAGGTCTTGTTGGTGTTCTCCTAGAGTTGAACCCTGGGTCTACCCCTGTGCCAACAAATGGTTCCATTGTCAGGACCAAAATATTTTTGAGGGAATGCCAAGGTGGTTTCCATAAAAGACAGAGACTCAAAAGTGGATAGAGGATCAAGAAAAGGACTTTGCTGAAGCCCAGAACAAGAACCATAATCTTAGAACAAAGGACTAGTTGGAGAAATATATCTTTATTGATATAAACGATATTTTCTTTGGAGGAATCCATCAGGAGCTATATGAGTGGATAGCTAGATTAGAAGATAGCTAGTTTGAGATCAGATATATACCTCTTGTGGTTTGGACGTCGGCATTGATCAAGAAGGTCAAGAGAGTTGATAAAGTCATATCAAAAGCAGTAGATCACTGGTTTGATAGCACCATTGGAGAGTACATCACCGAGTTTGTTGTTGACAGAGTAGGTCAAGAGATTTGACAACATCGTATCATGAGCAGTAGATCATTGGTTTGATAGCACCATTGGAGGGTGCATCACCGAGTTTGTTGTTGACAGAGTAGAGTCATATAGCGAAGCAGAGAGATATTTGCTTAAGGGACCTAGAGGAAAATTTTTACATTTTCTGAAGATGAGGATCAAGATGTTATTGCATGAGAAGAACATCTTGAAGATACAGTATATTGGTCAAACGTAGAAAATCTAATGTTTAAGAATTCGAGCAGCGACAACGATAGAGAAGTTGGGCATATGTGCAGTGGGAGAGTGTTTAGAGAATTTCACCTTGTGAACCTGTTTAAGCAGAACTACGGGGATGAGGGTTTCTATACTGGAGAAGAGGCACATCTGACGAATGAAAAGAATTCAGAACCCACTAGGGCAAAGGAAGGCAAAGTTGAAGAGCCTCGTTGGGAAGAGCCTAAAACTTCAGGAATTGCGCAGACTACTGAAGTAAGTACTATTGTCCATCCTGTTGATTCAGTAGCACTAAGAAATCAGAGTAATCCCAACCACGAGAGTGTTTAATGCATTGCCACTAGTAGTCCATCACATACTCAGTCTGGAACCCTAGGAATATCTATGGAAGATGAGATGAGGCTCCCTATTTTTAGGGGAGATGGATCTGAACATCCTGATCAACACTAGTTCCTATGTGAATCTATATGGAATATTAAAAATTTCATTGATGAAGATGTCAAAAGAACCCAGTTTAGTACCACCCTAAGGGATCACGCACTGAGCTGGTATATTAAGTTTGTCCAAGTACTTGCATAGCCTAAGCCACTAAATCAGATTAAGAATGTGTTGATTGAAGAGTTCAAGAAAACCAAGTCAGATTCATAATGTATTACAGAGCTAAAAGAGATCAAGCAGAAGGTAGCCGAACCCGTTAGGGAATTCGATCAGAGATTCAAGACCTTAACAGGTCAATTAACTTTCATATCCCAGATGAATAAAACAAAGAATGGTTCATTGATGCCCTCTTACCACACATCAAATTTCCTCTGATGCAACAGAAGATTGCTTCACAAGCTGAGGCACTGAATATTTCCATGAAGCTAGAGCTAGCCCCTATGGGAGAATCTAGCATAGGTATGAGTCAAGTATTAAGTCAGCTAACTATTTTATCTCTGTAGGTCGAGGATATGCAGAAAGACAAGGGAAAATATAAAAGAGAAGACATATGGTGTGTCAAATGCAGATCAGAAGGACATGACAAGGAGCACCTCCCCCTATTTCGTGAATTCTTGGCCTCTGGAGCTCCGAGCCCTTTGAAGAAACTCACCTTACCCCAGTGTGAGGTATGCATAAATAGACATCACCCTCGTGAGTGCTATTACATGAAGAAATACATTCAGACACCCAAAAATTTGTATTGTACATTCTGTAAGATTGTGGGGCATGATGATAGGGATTGTAGGGCTTATGAACTCATGCATGAAAGGTCAAGAGACACATTCAAGATTCAAGGCGAAGTATATCAAGAAGGAAACACTACGTAGTAAAACTACCCTGGGAGAGGAAACTTCAATCCTCGCGGTGGATTCAGAGGAAGATGACGAGGAGGAGGAATGGGTCAAGGCCAAGGATAGATCATCTGCTATAACTGTGCACATCCGGGACACTTGGCAAGGGATTGTTAGAACCCTTGTACCACTTGCAGCTATTGCAACTCTTTCAAACATGTTATTGAGGAATGTGCATCCTTGCTAGCTAAGCTTAAGGAAATACAAGGACCTCAGTAGAACCCAAAAGTACAACTAATATACATTGAACCTCACGGAGAAGACCCTAGAGTTTTTTTTATAACTAGAGGAGGTGTTGTTACAGGGGAAGACAAGATGACCCAGGAAAATATTGCAGAAGACTCAGGAGTCAGGAAAGCTGCTAAGAAATCCCAAAATTTTGATGAAAATAAAGAAAGACAAATATTTGAGGAGGGAAGAAAAGAGTTCAAAGCAAACCAAGGGTCTTCATCAAAGACACGGCCAGAATTAAGAGAATATGGAATGTCTCTAGCATTTTATCAGTCTGCTTCACCAAAAGAAGGAAAAGAGGTAAGCAAGCTCATGGAATTTTTATATACTTGTATTAAGTTGATTCAGGATTAGAGAATTGTACAAGAGCTACAAAATTTAGTCAGACAGTATGAGCTAGGAAATATAGATCCCTTACAGAATAAGACAGTACACCAAATCGCTAAAAAGAGAAGGACAAACAAGGAACTACACTTGAATGCTAAAATAGGAGAATATGATATAGACTATGTGGTCCTCGACTTAGGGTCGGAGGTCAATGTCATGACGAAGAAAACCTCAATACTGATGGGAAAACCAAGGTTGATCTACTCCCCCACACAGCTTAGGATGGCTAATCAACAAGATGTAAGCCCCTTTGGTAGACTGGAACATGTCCCTGTGGACATCGACAGAGTAAGAACGTTTTCATATTTTGAGGTAATTGAGATAGTTGATGATAGTTGTCCTTACCCTGCGCTGTTAGGAATTGATTGGGCTTTCAATGATTCCACTGTGGTTGATTTAAAGAAAAGATGAATGACTTTTGAAATAGATGGCCTTAGGGTCATTGCATGTTTATATCCATATGAAGGTCAGTGATAAACAGATCCCATTAGAGAGGAAGATCTCACATATGAGTTGGAAAACATATACAAGCTCACATCCAAACAACATGATTACATTAATCCCACGGTCGATGGAAACCTAAGTTGGTGAATTGACAATGCATGTTCATCAGACTCAAAAGAAGCACTAGAGAACTGACAGAATAAAATGTATGAAGTATCTACAAGAAGATGTGATATATTAACTAGAGAAGTTCGTTGGATAGGCACAACAGTAAGTAACTTACCCACCTTTGATGGTCTGAATCCTTTAGAAACCTTCTTGTCAGACTTTGAAAAAAGTGTACCAATGCAACAAATATTGTTGGCAATGGATGAGGCCTTGAAATCCACACCATCAAGATGGTGGGGAACACATAAAAACATCATTACAGAATGGGTACAATGTTGTACCCTCATGACAGTGTGGTTCTTAGCACAAGTAGAAGGTTTTGAAGTGTGCTACACAGGTTGAAGCTTCCTAAAGGACCATGTGCGAAGTTGTGAGGAATCCTGGATCAAAATTCCTTAAGAAAAGTGGGTGCACAAATTGATTAACACACTAGACACGACACCTATCAACTGGTACCTTCAAGTAGAGTTGTGCCTTGTCACTGCATATTGGGACGGTATGAATTAGAATTTTGTAACTACCTTCTTATTTGAAATTCAATTTCCTTCAGTATATCAATCATTACAAGATGTAAGACAAAAATTATTTGAGGAGGCCCCTAGCCTCCCTATAGAACAAGAAGAGGATGAATAGACT
>ML865131.1:22267-40422 GCA_009831015.1 Picea engelmannii
TCTTCTGTAGTTTCCTTCATATTGATTGAAGCTTCTTTGATTCCTAAAGGTAGGAGGTCTTCTTGGATATTCATCTCTTTTGTAATCATTCCTTCTTTCTGGTATCCTGGTCCACTTCTCATCAACTATCTGTGTAGCTCTTTCTTCAACCTTCTTGTTGGTATTTTGATATTCTTTGTATGAAGTTTCACCTATGCATCCAATATGTGTTAAGTCTTTTTTCACTTGAGATTTTCTTAAGCTCTTCCTCAATGAGACAACTTCTTGTTCAAGTTTCTCACAATCTTCTTCTTTCTTCATCATTTGGACATTCCTTACTTTTCCTATTCTTCTTTCTTCTTTGAGTAGAGTTTTCAAGGAAATTTTTTCTTCTCTTAGTTTCTCAAAGTACTCTAATTGTTTCTTCAATCTTACAACTGTATTTTTACAACTACCCAATTCACTTCTTAGTTTTCTATGCATGTCTTTGAGCTTGTTATTTTCAATCTCAACATGCTTCAATTTTTTAATATTCTCATCTTCTTGTTGAATAGTTTCTGCTTCATGATTTTCTTCTTCTTCATTGGAATTTTCTTCTTCAGTGTTATCTCTTTCAATCCTTGGATGAGGACATTCAAATTCAACATGTCCTACTCCTTCAAAACTAAAGCAAAGAACTGACCTCTATTTGCTTCTTTGAAATCTGAGATGTTGTAATTTGCTTCAACTTATTCTTCTTATTTTGTTTCTTCCCTTGCATAAAGTTCGTGTATCTTGTCCCAAATCTCTTTTGATGATGCACATGATCCCACCTTGTATTTCATTGAATTTATCAATCCATCCAAGATGGTATCTATTGCCAATTTGTTGTTCGTTTTTGCTTCCTTCTGAGATGCAGTATTTGGTTTCTTCAAAGAATTATATCATGAAGTAAATGAGAACCAAACATCTTCCACAAGAGATTTCAATTAAGTTTCCATTCTATTACTCTAGTATTCAAAATTTCTTCCATCAAATGGTGGAATCCCATTTGGAATTTTGTCTTCCATTTCTTCTTAGGATCTTCCTTCCAGTGGTTAAACTATACCAAAGGTAATATGCTCTGATACCAATTGTTGATATTGAGAGGGGAATGAATTATTCTCAATTACAATTTAAAAACCTTTTCAAATTATACTTAAACCATTCAATTATATCCAATGAGAAATGAACAATAGTATAGGAGTTACACCATTACACCACAATACACCATGCCCAATGTATGAGAAATAATCAATAGTTATTGTTCAATGGGGAGTATTGACTTCCAAAGGTAGCTACAACTTCCAAATATAAAGGGAGGGATAAAGCTCCAATAAAAAGATACAATCCTCCAATATCAAGAGAGGGTTGAACTATCCATCCTTTCCCCTTCCTTCCACCCAAGAATATATGAGAGATAATAAAACTTTGCATTAAATCATCACCATCAACCAACCATCACATAGAGCCTGATAATGCTTCCTGAGAATTATTCAACTTCTGTAATTATTCAATCCTTGGAATACTCTAATCCTGTAGATAATATTACTCAATGTATTCTCTGAAACTCCTCCAAGTTTCACTCCTTGAATCCTCCCCAAGAACAAGTTATAGAAAGAATGGTAGAATTTATTCAATTTTGATTTATTCAGGAGAGCGAACTTGTACATAATGCCCCGTGCTCAATATTTAACATCAGATTCAGAAACTATCACACAAGAAAATAAATTTTGCACTTTTTCCAATTAAATTGGTTCCACTTCATTTGGATTATCTATGAATAAGTTATGATTGTTTTACCCGGAACACCTGTTTATTGACTAGCTTCAGGACTAGTCAAAAACCCTATTTTCCACAGAGTGTATCTCCACAATTATAGAGAAAAAAGAGTAGAATATTTTACCATAGGTGCCTTGATATTTCTTCTCAATACCATAGCAATTTCACCATCTAAATTGCTCTAGAAAAAATGTTATAGAGAAAATGGTAAGATGACCTGTAAATAACATACCTTAGAACACATCACCAAAAGACTTCATCTTCCCTTCAAATTCAACCTTCTTTACTACTGATTTCCTCTGAAATGTGACTTTTGTATAAAATGAATTTATAATGATATGTATTTATACCGTTTATTTTGCTACCTTTTAACATTAGGGCCTACCTGACACTTTCCTATTTTGTAATTTTTTTCTTTAATTATTTTCAGGGCCTACTTGTACTTCCCTAATCAATTCACTTTGTCATCTTCAAAAAATCATTTCTCCTCAGCCATGAGGATCCACGTGACATTCCACCTACCACCAGAAACAAAATGATGTATACTATCCATCCATGTGTTTTGTTTATGCATTTATATTGTCCTTCATTTCCAGATACCTTCATCAATCTTGCGTTCCAAAACCAATGACTAGGGTTGACATCAATGAAAACAACCAATCTTCCAACATTTTTGACATTCCTCTAACCATTGGAACTGACAATATTTGCTTAATAACTTCTCCATAGGTGATTTTATTTGTGCATATCCCTTTAAGAACTTTATGTAATATCTCGTACGTCCCAGAACTATGCGCAACTATCTAACTGAAGTAGGTGAAGGTAGATCAACATTGATGGAAATCTTGGAGGGATCTACCAACAACCCCTGCTTACACACAATATGGCCTAGCATCACTCCAAAGGGTGAAAAGAAGATGAAATTCTTTAGGTTTAGGGAAATCTAACATTGCCTACACTTATCCAACATTAGTCTTAAACATTCAATACTAAAAATAGTTCAATCATCAAAATATGCTTCCAGAAATTTATGTAAAAATTCCTTGAATGCTTCGACCACCACCCTAGAAAATATGGCTGGTGCATTATTCAATCCAAAATGCATCACTATGTATTGGTAGGATCCCCATTCTGTTGCAAATGTGTCTTATGGTTATCTTCCTTAGCAATCCTAATCTGGTGATAACCAAAAAATCCATCTGTGAAGGAGTAAAATTCCTGCCCTCCCACGTTATCCAACACTTCGTTGGTAAATTGTGTAGGGAATGGATCATGTAAAAATGCATCATTATATTTCCTCAAGTCTACAAATATTTTGATATCGCTCGTCTTCTTATCTTGGACTAACATAGGTCTAATCCATTCTGACTCTTCAACGTGTTCTATGATTCCTGCTTCCAACAATCTGTCTAATTCAATCTTGAATTTCTGCTTATATTTGGGAGTCAGTCCAAAAGGTCTCTCCTTGATTGGCCTTGCATCTAGTTTCAAGGGGATATTCATCTCTCCCATGGGCCCTTTAATTCCCTTCATGTCAGTGAACTTGGTTGGAAACAAGTCCTGATACTCATGCAGTAATTATGTGATCTTGTCAATAGTGGCATCGTCCCAATAATATCCAACGCTTGCGAGCTTAGGTGTTTTCTCTGTTCCAAGTTTAACTTTCTTTATTTAGATTGGTTGTCCAATAAAATGTAGTTTGACTCCTCTTCCTTCTATGTCTCTTTGTCCTTCTTTGTTTGCGATGTTCACATTCCTAGGTTCATCATCTTCATCAACATTGATATTGTAACAACCTTACAATTTCTGAAGCGATGCAGTCCATTCATATTCTTCTTGATCCAAAGGGAGGTTAGGTGCCTCAAAGAATTTTTGTCTTACAACTTGCAAATATTTATCTACTAAGGGGGATTGAATTTCAAATAAAAATGTAGCTACAAAGTTATGAGTCATACCATCCCAATCTGAAGTGGTGAGGCATAGTTTTACTTGAAAATACCAATTAATAGGCATTGTGTCCAAAGTGTTGATGAATTTATGCACCCACTGCTCTTGAGGGATGTTGTGTCAGGCCTCCTCACAAATTCGCACATGGTCATTCAGATGGCTTTGACCTGTGTATCTAACTTTTCACCCTTTGGTTTGTTCTGAAAAGTGCACTGTCATCAAAGTGTGACATTGCACCTAGTTTGTGATGTTCTTCTTATGTGTTCCCCACCATCTTGTTGGAGTTGATTTTAAAGCTTCATCTAGTGTCAAAACTCGTTGTTTTAATGGTACAATTTCTTCAAATTATGATGAGAATGTTTTTAAATGACTTAAACCATAAAATGTGGGAAGATTGCTTACTTCTGTGCCAATCTAGAAAACTTCCCTGGTCAATCTAGCAAACCTTCTCATAGAAACTTCATACATTTTGTTCTACGAGTTCTCTAGTGCTTCTTCCAAATCTGATGAGCATGCACTATCACCTAACCAACTTACGTTCCAATCTGTTGTAGGATTAATGTAATCATGTTGTCTTGCTATCAATTTATATATGTTTTATAGTTCATAAGCATGGTCTTCTTCTCTGATGGGTTCAGTGTATTTTCGACCTTCATCATGATCCAGAGGTGTAATGACCCTGTTAGCATCGGAAGTCACTCTTGGATTGCTTGCAGGAGCAGAGCCCGACACCCATCAGTTTAATGTCACGATTTGTTTATAAAGGGATGATCAAATGGAGATATAGGCTCAAGGAGATATCACTCTAACTCGGGGACTGGATCTGGTACGTAAAGAACAAATGAGGTATGGAATCCTAACTTTAGCCAGTGGGTTGATTAAAAGGTGAACAGGTGGAAGACTTAGTGAGAAAGGTGAACAAACAACTTTGGGCAACCGGCTTTCGGTCATTTGCAGAAGAAATACTCTGAATGCAAGATCCTCTTGGTTCAGGGTCTCAAAGAACTAAGAGGGGACTTGACTGAATCCTCCAATTCCAAGTCACTCAGCGCTGGGGAAATCACAAGAACTGATTAGAGACAGTGCAACTATTACAGTGATCCATTACAACATCATCCTATAATAGCTGCAGCTCGACTGGATCCTCCAATTATGAGTTGCTCTAACACAGTGTAAACAAAGACATGAAAGAAACTGGCATTCATAAGGTAAGAAGTCTCAAAAGTTCACACATAACCAGAATAATAGTGCTTCATTAAAATTTTACAATCGGGAGCTCTTCTCAACTATCGATCCTTACAAAAATGGCAAACATGCCTACATATACTTGGGACTAGCTCTGGCCCCCAAGGTGCGATCATATCATGAATTCAATGCTTAACGTTGAGGAGCTTCTCTATCGGGACGAGTTGTTAGTCTGCCTCCATCAAATATTCCCTCTATTCCCCTGTCATGTGCCTCTTTAATTCAGCATGGCTCGCGCTAGGCGGTAGTTGAGCCCTTTGAATATTGAACTGGCGTGTGCAGGCTTCTCTGGTGAGTTGGAGACTCGACGTAGCTTCCCTGAAGAGAACCGGTACAAGGGACCCTTCTGTGTCTATTTCAGGTGGGACCTCCATACTTTGAAATAAATGGGTGACGCGAGGCTTCACCCCCCCTCTTTCTCCTTTTCTGCTGAGCCGAAGAGGCTCTTTGGATCCCCAAGTGAAATCCTTGATGAAACCCCGACCTAGTCCACATGTCTCTTCTCCTTTCCTTACGATCTCCTGAACTTCACCGAGACCTTTTCCCGACTCTGTATCGGGTTTTGGGGTTTTGCATTCCCCATTGTCAATAGTTATTGACCCTTTGAATTCCTGATCACCGATTCTCTGATGAGCGCGTGTATGGGTTAGCCCTCCTGGCTATACTATAGTCCATATGACCACCTCTTATGTGACCTGAGCCGAACCTCTGTCGGGGTTTCGGAGTTTTCGATGTCTCGATACACAAGTGCCCGGGAGTCTCAATTATCTGATTGCCGATGGCTCATGGCCATTGACATGTCAACAGTCCATTCCCCATCGCAAGAGCCTACCACCTGTCTTCCACTTGCGGTCCTTAACTCCGTCGAGAAATCACGTATCGAAATATCGCGATTCTCGTTGTCATGTGCACGAGACTTTCAGTTCCCCGATCCCCGACTCTATGGGAGCTCTCGCCACGTGTCCCTGTTGAAGGATGGTTCTGATACAGTCAAGAAATCATGGATCGAGATTCCTACATGCAAGAGTTTCTGGTCTTCGAAAACTCCGATTCTCCGATGAACTGAAACCCGGCTCTCCTCCTCTGCACACTAGGGGTTAACCTCGGTGCAACTTCTCGAGATCTAACGGCTGATGGGATTTCGTCGATCTCCTCTGTAAGATTTTGACCGTCAATTTGCTTTGAGGATGGTTCTCGACTGCTAAAGACAAAACTTTTCTCGCTCGATTTCTCGACTCACTGATACAAAATGGGATTATCTCATGATATACTCAGGTGCTTTCCCGTGCAAACCCCAAACCTAGGTACGCCTAATCCCGAGACAAGAAATATCTCTAACAAACCCTAAGGCCATCACCTTTGAAGGTCATTATTCTTTTCTTTAAGTCAATAAAAGTGGAATTGTTGAAATCCCAATCAATTCTTAACAGTGCAAGATAAGGACAACAATCATCAACTATCTCAATCACCTCGAAATCCACAAATGTCCTTACCCATCGATGTCCACAGGGACATGCTCCAGTATTCCAAAGGGGCTTACTTCTTGCTAATTAGCCATCCTAAGACTGATAGGGGAATAAATTAACTTAGATTTTCCCATTAGTGCCCAGGTCTACTTTGTCATAACATTGAATTTTGACCCTAAGTTGAGGACCACATAATCTATGTCATAATCTATAATTTGAGCATTAAGGTGTACTTCCTTATTTTTCCTTCTCTTTCTATATGGTTGATGTACTTATTTATTTAGCAAAGGAGATATCCTACCTATCTCATATTGTCTGATTAAATTTTGTAGTTCTTGTACAACTCTTTCATCCTTAATCAGATTAATGCAAGTACATAAGAATTCCATAAGCTTTCTTACCTCTTGTCCTTCTTCAGGTGATGCAGTTGATCAAATGCCAAAGTAATTCTACATTCTCTCACTTCTGGTTGGGTCTTTTATGAAGAATATTGATCTCTTCCAAATTATTTTCTTCCCTCGGACCAAACACTTGTGTCTTCTCTCCTACTCTTCTGACCCTTGATTCTTTTGTAGTCTTTTCTGGGGTCACTCTGTGTTCTCCTGTAACAACACCTCGTCTAGTGATAACAATGACTCCGGGATCCTCTCTGTGAGGTTCTACTGAGATTAGTTGTACTTTTTGGTTTCCTCCTTGTCTCTCCTGAAGCTTGGCTAACAACATAGGGCAATCTTCAATGACATGTTCCAATGAGTTGCAGTAGCTGCAAGTGGTGTAAGAGTTCTAACAGTCCATTTCCAAGTGACATGGATTTGTGTGGTATAACAAATGATCTGACCTCGACCTCGACCTATCCTCCTTCTCGTCCTCTTCCTATGAATCTACCACGAGGGTTGAAGTTTCCTCTTCCTGGTGAGTTAAACTGCATAGCATTTCCTTCCTGTTGTAATTCACATTGAATCCTATATGTATCTCCTGATCTTTCGTGCAAGAGGTAATAAGTCCTATAGTCTTTCTCATCATGCCCCACAGATTTCCAGAATGTGCAGTAAAGGTTTTTACGTGTCTAGACATATTTTTTCATGTAATAGCATTCACCAGGGTAGAGTAACCTGCTCCACAGGGCTCAGAGCCCCAAAGGCCAAGTACTCATGAAATAGGGGACAATGCTCCTTATCATGGCCTTTTGTTTTTCATCTGATACACCAGATGTATTCCCTTTTATATTTTCCCTTATCTTTCTTTATATCTTTGACTTGCAATGATAAGCTAGTTGGCTGACTCAAAATTTGACTCATACCTGAGATGGATTCTCCCATAGGGGCTTACTCTAGTTTCATAGTGATCTCCAATGAATCAACCTATGAAGCAACCTTTTGTTGCATTAAAGGAACTCTGATGTGTGGTAGGAGGGAAATTATGAACCATTCCTTGTTCTTCTCATCTAGGATCTTAAAACTCAATCAACCGGTTAAGGTCTTAAACCTCTAATCAAGCTCCCAAATAGGTTTAGCTACTTTCTTCTTGATTTCTTTCAGTTCTTTAATGCATTATGACTCTGAATTGGGTTCTTGAATTCTACACTCAATGCAATATTGATGTCATTCAACGGTTTAGGCTGTGTAACTCCTTTAACAAACTTCATGTACCAACTCAGTGCATGGTCTCTCAAGGTAGTACTAAACTGAGCTCTCTTAACTTCTTCATCATTGAATTTCTTAATTCTCCATATAACATCACATAAGAACCAGTGTTGATCAGGATCTTTAGATCCATCTCCTCTAAAGATAGGTAGGCTCATTTCATCTACCATAGATCTTCCTAGGTTTCTTGACTGAGTATGTACTGAACTACTGGTAACAGTGCTCTGAGTGATCTGGTAGCTCTGACTACTCTCGTTACTCAACACTGCTAAAACAACATGAGGAGTAATAGTACTTACTTCGATAGTCAGTGCAGTTCCTGAAGTCGCTAACTCTTGTCAATGAGGCTCTTCAGTCTTGAGCTCCTCTACTCCAGCGGATCCCGACTTTTCCTCATTCAATAGCTCTTATTCTTCTCCACTGTAGAACCCTTTGCCCTGTGCTAGTGGTTCACGTCTCCACTCAAACAGGTTTACTAGAGGAACCTCTCTTAAGGTTCTCCCACTATGTGTATGTCCCACCTCTGTGTCACTATCGTTGTCTACATTTTTGAACATTAGCTCTTCAATTTGACCAATTACTGTATCTTTAGGATGTTCTTCTCATGCAATAGCATATTGATCTTCAACTTCAAAAAGTGTAAAACATTTCCTCTAGGTCCTTTAAATAAATAACTCTCTGCTTGGCTATATGACTCTACTTTATCAATAGAAAACTCGGTAATGTACCCTCAAATAGTGTTATCAAACCAGTGGTCTACTGCTCTTGACATGGCGTTATCAAATCTCTTGACCTTCATGATCAGCATCGACGTCCAAACCACAAGTGGTCTAAATATGATCTCAAACTGGGTATATGCTAGTCTAGCTAACCACTCGTATAGTTCTTTATGAATCCCTCCAAAGAAAATCTCGTGTATATCAGTAAATATATACCTTCCCAACCAATCCTCTATGTTAAGATTAGGGTTCTTATTCTGAGCCTCAGTGAAGTTCTTTTCTTGTTCTTCTATCCACTTCTGAATCTTTGTCTTCGATGGAAACCACCTTAAAATTTCCTCAAGAAGATCCCAGTCCCGGCAACGGAACCATTTGTTGACATAGGGGCAGACCCGGGCTTCAATTCTAATAGTGCACCAACAAGCCCTAACTACTGGCCCTTTTGGAAACACCTACGAATCAGATGCAATCTCACCTAAAGTAGCAATAGTGGGTTGCAGGATGCATGTGTCTACAACAAGAGGATATGTAAGTGGATTAAAAGGAACAACACACAAAGATCTAGTTATTCTTTATCTCCCTTAGGCCTATTGTGTGAGATATATCTTAGATCTAACACAATAATGCAATAATAGAATAACAAAAAGAAAAAGAACAAAACATCAATCACACAATGAAACAAGATATATGTGGTTCACCCTCGTCCTAGGGATACGTCCACAAAACTGTATTTCTTGATATATTATGTGAAAACATACAGTTCTGTCTACGCTCTTAGCTTGCAAATATCTTTCTCTTCTCTATCTCCCCTCCCTGTGCACCTAGCTGCAAGGTTTTGCTTCACACCCAGCTAAAGATCTTATAATACATATTTCTCTCCCATCCAACAACTCTCTCTCTCACTCAACACACAATAGTATTATCCACAATAACGACAATAATCACCAACAATGAAAAAACCCTCCCGGGTCCTCTAGACCTTTTATTTATACATTAAAATGACAAATGTCTAGGTGTCAAAACCCCTAGATACCAAAACCCTTGGTATAAAACCCTAGGTCAACTTGACCTATACTTCATGTGCTTCGCTAGCCTGTCTTTCCTCCTTTCCCATGAGGTGCTCTAAAGTATCCGTTGGTGGATTTTTCTGCTTGTGGAGTTGTCCACGATCCATATTCCTTGATGATATCTCTCCCTCGATCCTCTTGTTCAGTGACTCTCTTTCCCTTACTTCGCTCCTTATTTTCTGCTTCTTTAGCCAATCTGACCCAATATCAGTCAATGTGCCTTCCACGCAGTTCGTACTTTGTCTTTTCTCTTCCTTTCTCTTCGCTTTCTTCCTTAATACATAACCAAGGGCCAACAACATTGTTGGAAACTACATCTAGAGAAGATACCGAAACAATTCGGTGGAAAGGGGAAGACAAATACTATTGCTACAGTGCAACAAGATCTTGGTTCCGATTCAGGAGAAGAGGGAAAGATCACAATGATTGGAGTACAAGGTAAATATTCCCTTCATGCTAGTTCAAATTCCAATAATGAATCTCATGATGATGAATTATTTCATATAAGAGTTGTATCTAAACACACTAAAATAGAGACATTATTTGATCTCAGTTCCCAAGTAAACTTGATATCTGAAGCAATTGTCAAAAAGATGGGTTTTGAAACTAAACCACATACAAAGCCTTATCCTCTTGGTTGGGTATGTGATAAAGAAAAAATTAATGTCACCAAGAAATGTAGGGTTGGATTTTATATTTCTTCAAAGTTGATTGATGAATTGGATTTAGATGTTGTATCACTTGATATATGTGGCATAGTGTTGGGGAGTCCTTATATTTATGATATAAAGTAGGCTTCTTTCGTCATGAGAACAAATATCACCTTACTAAACAGGGAGTGGAATATATTGTTATATCCCACAACATGAGGGTAAACAAAACACTTGTTAGTGTAGGACAAATGAAGAGACTCATAAACACTAATAAGAAATATGTACTCATGGTTGTAAGGGAAAAATATGTTGGAACATATGATTCTTTTCAAGGAAGTGATACTTCTCATAAGAAAGAATTAATTGATATTGTTTCTAAGTATGATGATATTTTCTAGGAACCAGATGGATTATGTCCTAAGAGAGAAATCCAACATGAAATACATCTTCGACAAGATTCTCCTCTTCCTAATGTGGGCATGTACGGGACTTCAGTTGTAGAGATGACATAGATCAAAAAGCAAGTAGAAGGATTATTGGATCAAGGGGTCATAAGGCCCAACTCATCCTGTGGTTCTCTGTTCATGATGGTACCAAAGAAGGATGGAACATGGTCAATATGTGTCGATTACCAGGCCTTAAATAAAATCACGGTGAAAAATCGATACCCTCTTCCTCGTATAAATTATTTACTTTATCAATTACAGAATGTTGTTTATTTCACTAAGTTGGATATGCACAGTGGATACCATCAGATTAGGGTTGCAGAATAGGATGCATGGAAAACTTCCTTTAAAACAAAACAATGATTGTTTGAGTGGTTAGTTATGCAGTTTGGACTTTGTAATGCTCCGACAACCTTCATGTGTGTGATGAATGATGTATTGAGGCCATTTCTAGATGATTTTTTGATTCTATATTTAGATGCCATTATTATATTTAGTGGGACCTGGAATGAACATGTAAGGCATGCAAAGCATGTATGTAAACTTTTCCAAATGTGAATTTGGTAAAACTGCACTTGTATACTTAGGTCATATTGTAGGAGGAGGACAATTAAAAATTTATCCTTCCAATATTGATGTAATTGTAAATTGGCTTGAGCCCAAAAGTGCAAACGAAATACAAAGCTTATTAGGTGAAATCCAGTACTGGAGGAGATTCATTTCAAACTTCTCCTTTATAGCATCTCCTTTGCATGTCTTAACTAGTGTGAAGAACACTTTTTAGTGGGGAGGAAAGCAACAAAAATATTTTGACACTTTGAAGGAAAAAATCAGTACTGCACTAGTATTAGAACTATTGAATCTTCAACATCCTTTCGAGATTGAGAAAGATGTCAACGGGTGCGCCATGGGTGTAGTATTGATGAAATATCATAATCCTATATGTTACCACTCTGAAACTTTTAACCAAGTTGTTTTTAACTATCCTACATATGATAAAGAGTTGCATGAATTAGTTCAAAGAGTAAAGAAATGGAAGCACTACTTGTTAGCGAGGGAAGAAATCATACACATAGATCATAAACCCCTATAAAATATATCCAAGCAAAAACTAAGCTACAACAGTCTCGACATTATAGATGGTTGGGTTTTCTTCAACAATTTCACTTGGTAATCAAATACAAAAAGGGTACGAGTAACAAGGTAGCCAATATGCTTTATAGACCTCTTATTGTTGCTTCTATTATTTTGAAGAATGTTTCTTTATCTCATGATAGATATGTGGAAAAATATGTCATTGATGAATATTTTAAGGAAGTATTTGAGAGTCTAAGTTTCTAACCCATGGTGCATAGCTAGAGAACTATTGTTTACAGGGAAAACTTCTCTACCATCTTGGAAAGCTATGTATTCCTACAAGTGAATGAGTCCAAGTAATACAAGAAGCTCACACTTCTCTTGTGTCTAGGCATTTTGGTGTAGGAAAAACTATGGCTCATCTACGAAGGTTTTTCTACTGGCCTCAGATGAAAGAAATTGTAACTTAATGTTATCACTGGAAAATTGTCTACAACATTGCACACAAATGGTTAAGGAAACACATCAATGCCAGCAGAAATTAGTCCACTTGCAACAATGAAATGCATTCAAAAAGGAAAAAAACTATACAATTGGGTCAAAAATTGACATGAGAAGATTCAGCAAAGGAAGTGCCCTCATAGTGCGTAGTGTGCGTGGGCCAAAAAATCCCTTAACGCGCACAATGCGCCAAGTGCGTGACTGTGTACGAGAAAATATGTTCACTTATATGAATGACACATTTATGGATCTTTTCATCCCCTCAAACACTTATGGACCAACCCCCAACTCGATTTGACACTCATATTTGAGAAAAATACGAATGAGGGGTTGTTCAAAGACTAGAGGGTGCCCTAAATGGCCCCTTGTTCACACTATGAACCAATTACAATTTTCTATGTATGAATTCTATAAATAAGAGCCATGGGTGCACTAAGAAACCAAGATATTCATAATATTGTTATGTTGCAATAATTCTCCCTTGAGAATCCTCTTTTCTCTTTATAGCCTTCAAGCACCATTGCAATAGGCCATTCCCCTCGCCTCTTGAGGGAATATGCATTGTTTTTCTTCATCGTTTTTCATTTCTTCCATTGTATGAAGAGTTCTCCATAAGGGAACTCAAGATCCCTCCCAAGGAGTAAAAGGGGACTCACAAGCCCCTTTTTTTCTCAACTATGTTTTTCCTACTACTCTATTGATCCATTGGTAGCATTATGTTGGTCATTGTTTGATTTTCATGCTTCTAAGTTTCTCATGCTTTCTAAATTTTATTTATTAGTTTTTTTAGTTTTATTTCTTTCTTTATAAATGTGTCTATCTTGTTTAACCCACTCACAAACTTTTGTCTTGTCTAGCAGGACCATGTAGACATGCAAGTGTTGGTGTTTTGTTCACCGAAGTGACACCAACACAATAGATTGGTGACCATACTAGGGAACGATATCAAATACCTCCCTATTTGAGCTTAGAGAGAACCTCTTTTTGATCAATTTGTCTTACAGGTACCAAACCTAGCCTAGTCAAACTTGCAAAAGTCAAACTTCAGAGCTGGGGAAGGAGTATTTCACTTGGAAATTTCTCCCCTGACGCCTGATAGGAAGTGCATATTTTTTCTTTCCCACAGATACGAACTTTGTGCACCACAAAATTCTTTTCACTGTGCACCCACTGTGCACCTGTCAGAGTTGTAACCCGCACATATCTACAGTTTTTCAAAATCGTAAGGATTTTTATGATGATTTGAAGGCCCCTAGCCTTCAGATTTTTGTTTTTGTGCACTTTGTAAGACAACTCCACTCCACTTAGAGTCCTTTCCCATATGAAAGGTTAGCTAACATAGGCACTTAGGGCGTAAAAGGAACCAAAATTATCCTCTTTTGTTTTGGTTTCCACATGGATGGCTTGCTTGGCTTGTAAAATTTTAAGTTGAGGTTGCTGCTTTCATACATAAATCACTTACATTGAGACCAGAAGTTAACTTTGACCCTCAAGTATGCTCTTCTCCCGCACCATAGTGTGATATTGAGAATTATAAAGGTGTTTAAAGGGACATTTCATCTCCCTTAACAAAAATCTTTAGGAGAGGACAAAGCTACCCTAGGGTTCCTCTTTGTTTTTTGAAAATATCTTAAAGTTTTGTAAGGGCCCATACATGCCCACATGTTGCAAACTTAGGATAGTTTCTTAAAATTTCTTTCTTAGTATTTATCAAAATCTAGGGAAGCTTAAATATCAAAGTAATGGGCCCATACATGCCCACATGCTTGCAATCTAGGATAGTTTCAAATCTTTCTTTGTATAAACAACATTTAGGGAGTTTAAAGAATTTTTAAAGGACCTATATGTCCACATTCCTAGTTCTTTAGGGATTTTAAAATTCCTCAAGGTTGTACCAATGACACGTAGCAAGACAAGTAAAGAAAATTTGTAAGGACCACAGGAAGTCCACATGTTGCAATATCACACCTAACTTATTAAAAACTTGGCACACTTTCTCACTTGCTTGCACACAAAGTCAATCCCCACACACATAATTTCTATTTTAAATAGTGGAGGTTGAAGTAGGTTTTATCCAAAGGAATTTCGAAACATCCCACTACTTCTTTGGAAATTATCCACACCCATTAATTCAAACGATATTGGGTCACACCCCCAATCCCTCAGCCAACCACATCTAAATGTTTTCTAAAAAAATCACTAAGTTTTCCTCCATAGGAGGTGCCAAAAGATTTTTTTTAGTCTAGGTAGGATCTCGGGCATAGGCATCCAAATAAACCCCAGTTATATGGTTCTCACATTTTCAAACATAGAAGTTGATAAATAGGAAACTTCCAAATCCTCTAAGTCAAGTGCTCCTACACCATAAGGTAGGGAGATACCCTTGAAGGTTTGAAGGTTGAGGTCTAGTTGTTCTGCGCATTCCTCCTTGAGTCACCCAACTCTTGGAAGGGCATCCATCCTGTGAGCCATTTTTTAGGCTGAAAATCTAAATGTTGCACTTTGACCAAGGTACCTAGTGATCGTAATTTAGTACATCTACTCAGGTGGCGATTGTGGGATGCAATTGCACCTTGATCAGATTTTGTGTGGCTATTGGGAAATATCTCTAGCTCTTTTGAGATATGCACCCTCTACCCCTCATTATAACTGATTATTTTAACCTTCACTAATTCCTCTTATGGTGGCTTCATACCCCATTGTTGAGTGCTTTTGGAAGGCCCAATGCTATTTGAGAGGAAGGAAAATAGGTATTATAGAACACGATCATTTTTTTTTATTTTGATCCCCCACATGGACAAAATCCACCTATCCACATGTTTGTTTATTTACAATTGATTTATGTATGATGCTCATTTGATTACATGTAATTATGAGTTACACTATCTTGTGAAGGTCCAAATTATATAAATCTCTTGTTAATTTATTGCTCTCTTGTCACCATTTTCACAAATTCACTTTTATAGTTAGAAACCATAGGGGACCCACATAATCCTTGTCAATCTAGATGCTTGTAGAATCTTCCTCCTATTCAAGGAGGATTCCCTAGTCTTGCCAACTCACTAACTCAACCATATCACACCCCCTTGAGTGCTACTATTTTGGGATCAATTTTACCTAGTTCCACTTTGCTTGGGCCTAATTCCCAAGGCCATCCATCCACTCAGTTTCCTTCATAAGGAGGCAGGGGGAAAAATTCTTCTCAAGGCAAAAGTACAAACCCACCAAATCTCTCTCAAGGAATAGGTCCACTACCTGCTCACACAATGTCTAGAACTAATCCTCTTCCAAATCTCCCTATGCCATACCTGGCATCCCTTAACATTCCTGATTTAACAAAACTCATGATTGATCCCATTTTGCATGATCCCACTTGGCCCAATATGCTTACCAAACTACTTTCATATATTCCAAAGTTTGAAGGAAAACCAGGGGACGATCCCACCAACCACGTTATGACCTTCCACTTATGGTTCACTTAAAATAGAATAATGGATGATTTCATCCGCTTAGGGTTTTTGCAACGAACTCTCATGGGTTCCTCAACCAAATCGTATGTGGACAAAAAATCAGGGTCCCATGTGACCTTTGAATCATTGACCAAGGCCTTTTTGGCCTTTTTCCAACTACCAGTTTTTCATGATACTAGCTTAGAAATTCTCTCAGAGTTCAAAGAAACTATTTCTATCCATATATCCGATGAAATCCATGAATGGCATCGGTGCCGCAGTTTGTGAAAAGTAGAAACCACCAAAGAACAACGTCTTGATTGGTTTCTCAAATCACTCTTCTTTGTTATCACCAAGGATGTCATGTCCAATTTTCCTTAGTCAGAAGAGGAAGCCATCAGCAAGGCCCAACATTTTGACCTCATTTATGCTCCATCAGGTTACTTATACACAGTGTTACCTGAGGCACCCCAACCCATACCATTTGGCCATGACAAATCTGGGATGTCCCACGCCTCAGATGGGTTGATTGGTTCCATGATGCACCACAACCCTTACGACCAACTGTCACCTATTTATGGTGCACCTCAATATCTGCAACCCTACAAAGGGTCATATTATTACCCTCCCCCCACTTACCAACAATCATATCCTATTGTTCCCCCTTAGGCATTGGGGGGACCCCCACTAGTACCCCAAATGCATTTGATCCCTCAGTCAAGTGTGAGTCCACCCCCAAACCCTACATGTGACCATAATAGTTGTGGAGGTACTTCAACTTCCTATACACCATATGGCTCGAGCCCCCAAAACAATTTGTACTTTCCATTTCCTGGTCCTCGATAGATAGTTTCTCCTCCATAAGGACACCCACATGCCGATGTTAATTTTTTTCAACCCTCTCCCATTCAACAACTTTAGGATTTTGAGTAGTTGAATATGGAAAATCCATCCCATCAGTCGAATAATTCCAAAAAGAAAGGGAAAAAAATTAATAATAATAACCCAGGACCAAGAGGAAATAACCCCCAACCAAACCATCTCGCTAGGGTAAACCAGAATCAAGGAACCAGAACCCCCAAGGGGACAACAACAACAAACGACCAGGGAAGAACAAAAACAATATCACGATGAACATCCCTTGCGCTCTTTGTGGTGAGTATGGACATTATACACACCATTTCCCCCAAATTGTTGACTTCAAATGGATGAAAGAATCCATGAATGTGCAACATCCTCTAGTGTCTCCTGCCCCTCAGCAGGCCCCACAAAAGTACTTGCAACAACCACCTCCATCCATTTTAAAAAAACCTATTCCACACCAAGGTGTGATGAGTACCCAATATGAGGTAAACCCTTCTCCACCCCAAATGGGTAAGTATCAAAACCCAGGTCCCAATCAACCTAGAAATCTGGTTGATCGCAATATCCTCCTTACCAATGAAGAAGAAATTCTCTTGCAAACATGTGACCGCATGTATGGTGTTCCCACTAAATCTACCCCAACCATCTCGAAAACAGCTCCAGCTAAAGCCAGAAAACCACCTATGATTCCACGCCCTAACATTGAGCCAAACCCTCATTTCCATCGTATTCTGTTATGATGGAATGTAAATAACCCTCATGCTAGGGAATCCCATAACTACATCCTAGTTGATGACTTAGCACAGTATTCTACAGCCATGTCTGTAATGGAGGTCCTCCAAACCTATCCAACTCAGTCGAAGTCATTTCTTTTCTCCTTGGTGGCAGTTGATCCAATTGGTACTAGACTCATCACCTTTGATCTAGATGGTAGAGAACCACACCTCCCCACCCTGGTATATTTTCAGAGACCAGTTAATATCTAGGACATCACAGTACATCGATGTATCATCGATGAAGGTGCATCCACATGAATCATGTTCAAATTAGTATGGAAAAATCTGGGCTCACTTGAGCTAGTACCATCTGCCATCACCTTGAGAGCCTATGATGGTCAACCATCGTATCCTGAAGGGATCTTCCAAAATTTCCCCATCAAACTTGGGGGAAAAATGTACTCATCTACATTGAATTTATCGACACCCCACTTGACTACAATATCTTGTTTAGGTGTAGCTACATGTACGTTATGAAGGTGATATCCTCTTTTGTGTTTCTTTCGATGATGTTCCCCCACAA
>ML865132.1:514-22166 GCA_009831015.1 Picea engelmannii
AGATAATAAGCCTCTTCGAGGGGGAAACCTCCTTTTACCCCACTTAAATGTTCAAGTCCAAGATGATTCAAAATGAAAATGTCTCCTTGGTATATATAGGAGACTAGGAGGTTTTAATGGCCTAAAGCCGACATAAATAAAATAAAATTACTAATATAAATCACAACTAATGGCCTAAGACGACATAAATAAAATAACATTACTAATCTAATATGCCCCAATTAAGTGGTAATGAGCCAATATTAGGGCTTAACAGATATGGTGTACTTTGGATTGTTGTATGTTGAGAAACCAGTGAGATATCGAGTGTTGAATGGTTTGGGAAGCTGTGTGAGACCCTGGAGCCATCCTTATGGATTCATAGGCCTGGCTCGGGGGTGACTTATTGTTGAGACTTGGAACAATAGTATCTATGGTTGGGTGGAACATCCTTCATCTGGAGCCAGTTGGTGATTTAGTTTCTTAAACATAAGTGTTCTCTATCCTGTGTTTATGTTCTTGCATATTTATTTCCACTATGTATTAATTATCATCTCTGAAATTCGTATTATAATATGCATACTTGTTGGTTATCATTGTGCATGACATATTTCTTATTTATTTATGTTGTAGCATGAATATTGATTATTGCATGTGTTGTTATAGTATTATTTCATGTTTCTTTATTAATTAAATGTTATCATAATTCAAAATTAGCTTAGAACTGCGTTTTGGAGAAGTGTGCCTGCCTGTGGGTGGATGGGTATGTTAAAAATTGGTATCAGAGCTTCTCATTCAAACACTAGATTGGTATGGGCCAAAACGAGTGAAAATTTGAGAAATTTGTTGTGGAAAATTTTGGTCTGTGCGAATTTTGGGAAAATGGTCGAACATTAGAAAGAAAATCCTAAAATTCATGAGCAAATTCAAGTTTGAAATAATGCAAAATTATCTGAGAAGTTAATGGATTAGCTCTGCAGAATTGCAGAGCTGAATTTGACTTGGAAGGTCGAAAAAATCATATTTTCATGGCCACTAAAGTGTGGGGAATATTTCAGAGAATTGACAATCATGATCATGTTCTATCATGAAATCAGACCCAAATTTGTTCTCGAAAATTTAAAAATCGTACTATTTTTAAAGTTTGACAAAGTTAGTAGATCGATGACTGGGATTTATTTCGGAAGTTGGGAAAATGGGGTAGATCAACGGTCCATATTTATCGAAGAATTTTTCCGAAATTACTAAGTGTTGAAATTTGTCAACATAAACCTCCGATTTCTGATGGCTGATGTTCAGGGATCGAAAAGTTTTTGTGAAGTGTTGAAGCTCTCCAAGACAAATATCCAATCGTCAATGATCGATGGTTGTGGATCAGTGAATTTGGTGAAGTGTTTAATTTTGACGATGGGACATCTCCGATCGATGATGGTCGATGGTCAAGTATTGTCAAATTTTGTGCAAATTTCAAATTTTCCACCAAGTGAAATTGCCAATGATTGATAGAGAAAAGAGGGTGATGACATGTCATGCCACATCAGCATCCACGTGTCATGCCACATAAACATCCAAATTTCATGCAACGTCAGCCTGGTTGATGCCTTGAGATGATGTGGCATGCCATGTCAACATCCATGTCTCATGTCACGTCAACAAAGGGATGGACGATCGTTGATGGTCAGGGTTTGGAAATATTTGTGGGAAATTTGGGTTTCTCAAGGAATATGACCGATGGTCAATGGCCAATGATCGGGCATCAATGAGATTCGTGGGAGACTTTTGGTTTACGGAGACAAACGACCGATGGTCGATGGTCAGTGATCAATCATAGGGAAGATCAGTGGGAAGGTTTGGTTCAAAAAGGAAATCATTGATCCTCAATCGTTGATCTCCTATATAAAGAATATCGATGGTCCAAAATGATTCATATTTGATATTGATGGTGCAGATCTCACTTAGGAAAAATTGTGCCACAACTTAAAAAAAAATGTTTGGAGCCATTTTCATATTTTGGCCATAACTGGAGCATATTAAGTCATATTGAGATGAAACTTGTGGGTTTTATCCATAGTGAGGAGAGCTACAAGAGAGCTAGAGATGGCCATTGTCCAATTCATCTTGTATTTTTCATAAAATGCAAAATATTGGTTTTTAAATATATGGGTCGGATCATTGGCAGAGGTCCAGATTAAGTTGAAACTCTTGGGGAGAGTATAGAAAGTAGACACTCAAATAACCCATGAAGGAACTAAATAAATCCTAAGGGTATTAGAGTGGGGATACTGAAATAGGCCAAAATCCATTATTCAGGGCCACGTTTTGGGGATATTGGAGCTTTTCAGAGCAGATAAAGTGATCATACATCACAAAACTAGAAAATATTTCATACTAAACATTTTATATAATCATTGAGAAAAACAACTTTGATTTAGTGAAATTTTTCCAAAATTGCATATATTGTGAGATAGCCATTTTTGCTAAATATTCGAAGTCTGGTGAAAAAGGATAGTTGTAGATTCCAAATGGTTGTAGTTTTTTATTGTTTTATAATATTGAAAATATGAGAGTTTTTATTAATTTATTGTCTATATTTTTAACTATTTCTCATATAAAATTTTCTCTAGTTCCTGATATATTTTCCTCTGCAGTTGACAAAAGTTGGCACTTCAATAAAATTGCACCAATGGAGAAAATGCACAAAAAAGGTGGAAGTGGTTTTTTCAGGAAGCCATAAATTCAGCTCAGAGATAGGAATGAGGCATGAGTATATTCATTGGAAATATGGTTCATATGGGTATAACCTTGAATTTTTATAATTTGGAGAGCTATGATACATTTATTCATGAACTCAATATAAAAAGGGCCTGTAGCATTGTTTGGAAAAATTTCTATACTATGCATAATTCTAACAAATTGGTTACTTGCAAATTTTGAAGAATTAGGGAGTATAGCCATAGTCATTCAAGATAAGAATGAATATTCAAGAGATGGAGGAAGGAGAGGGAGACTTTATTCATCATAAAGAATCCAAAGGTCAAAATATCAATGTTGGTAATCCAGAGACATAATCAAATGGGCAGAGGAGAAGAGGGGAACAAGAAAAATTAATAGAGACTGTGAGAATCCTAAAAATAGAAGTGTAGAGTTATAAAGAAGACAATGAGAGGTTGATGAGAGAAAAAAATCAGATAAGTTCTCAACTGATGCAAATCCTAAATCAGTTACATAGGCAAAAAAGGAATGGATCAGACTCAAAGAAGGAGGAAGAAGGTAGATATCATGAAAGAAGAAATAAATACAGAAGAGCTGGTCATTCAATATTTTTTGGCATAACTCATAGACATCAGTCACCTCCTTACTCAACAAGGAAATTTTATGCATCTAAAGATTCCATAAGCAATCCACAAGTGTCTCCTGTTAGACACCTAGAGGAGAAGACAAGAATTAGACAGTTTTCAAGGAGAGATGAGGAAGGTTATGCCACCATCCTTTGATGGTGAAAGATAAAGGGAATATGATGCTAAAGCATGGATTCTTGGAATTAGGAGGTAATTTCGATTGCAAAACTACTCATCCAATGTAGAAGACAAAATTTCCGCATACCATTTACATGGAAACATTGTTATGTGGTGGGATCAGTTGAAGCAAGTTGAGCACATTAATGAGAGAATGATCACTTGGAAGAAATTCAAGAAATATTTTCAGAAGGATTACCTTTCGAAGCACTTTTATGACAATAAAGTGGAGTTCTTTTAACTTATATTGGGAAGAATGACCATGACGTAATATGAGAAGAAGTTCTTTGGATTGTTGAAGTATGCAAGATTTATCAGGGTTGAAAAAGTGAAGACACAAAGGTTTTTAAGAGGACTTCCATCCTTTTATAAAGATAATATTCAATATTATGATCCCAAGACATTGGATAAGACCATCAATAAGGGTAAGTACTTGTATAAGAAAGGAAAGGGTAGAGAATCCATGTAGAAATATTGGAAGGATAAGAAAAAGGAAAAATTTGATCAGAGAAGGAAGGGATGCAAACCTCCTTTCAACAGAAACAACCTTAATAAAAAGAAAAAGATCAGTCTGCTAAAGATGAATCCAAGTAAGAAGATTACTTTGGGAAAAGAGGAATACCACCAATCAAATGTTGGGGATGCGAAAAAAATCACCTATAAAAGGATTTCCCTCATAGAGGAGATAAAGAGAAGACTATGCACAACATCCAAGAGACTACAATAGTGGAGTACATGGGCACTATATAAGCAACCTTAGATGATTGACAAGTAGAGTAACAATACAATATGATTGAAGTGGAAGGTAATATCATTAATCAGTCTATTTCTATTTTAATTCATTCAGGAGAAATCCATTGTTACATTGATCCTAAAATAGTAGATTGATTACATTTAGAGAAAAGTAAGCTTGAAAAATCAATTTTGGTTCAGCTATCCACTGGAACCAAAATAAGGATCAATGATATTATCAGAAGTTTTCCAATAAATCCGAATGGAGTGATTACTAATGATGATATGAATATCTTCCCATTAAGATATTATGACATTCTAATTGGAATGGATTGGTTGGCAATCATCATGTTGTCCTAGATTGTCATAACAAGATATTTATGTTTCTTTATGAAGAAGGAAAACTAGCACTATGAAAGGAATTCCAGGACCCATTTCTATGAGGGATATTTCAGCCTTACATCTGAAGAGATGTTTCAGGAAGGATGTCAATTGTATGTAACTCATGTGGAAGAGCTAGAAAATACAAAAGGGCCAAGACTTGAATATTTTCTAGTACTACAAGAGTTTGAATATGTACTAAAAAAAAATACCAGGATTGCCACTGAAGAGGGAGATGGATTTCTCTATTGATTTAGTACCAGGAGCTTCCCCAGTATTAAAAATGCCTTACTGAATGAGTACACCAGATTTAAAATAATTACAAATATAGCTGGAAGAGTTGTTGAAGAAATGGTACATATGCCAAGTGTTTCACCTTAGGGAGCACCAATACTCTTTGTCAAAAAGAAGGATGGAAAATTGAGGTTGTGTATATATTTTAGACAACCGAATAAAGCCACGATGAAGAACAAATGCCTTCTACCCAGAATTGACAACCTCTTTGATCAGCTAAGAGGGGAAAATATATTTTCAAGATAGACTTGATATCCATATACCACTAGCTAAGAATTGAGGAAGAAGACGTCAACAAGAAAACCTTTAGAACCATTTATGAACGTTATGAGGTATGAACCAATGCACCAATGGTCTTTATGTGCTTAATGAATGACATATTCAAAAATTATCTAGATATGTTTGTCATTGTGTTCTTGGATGCTATACTTATTTATTCTAAGTCTAAGGAAGAGAATGAACATCACTTGAGGTTGGTGTTGCAAGTGTTGAGGGAAAATCAACTTTATTCCAAGTTTAGTAAGTGTTCTTTTTACCAAGAAAAAATCCATTATTTGGGTCACATTATTTCAAGAGAAGGTATAGTAGTATATCCAGAGAATATTGAAGCCATTAGAGGATGGCCACCACCCGGGAATGTTTCAGAAGTTAGAAATTTTATGGGATTAGCCAAATACTACATGAGGTTTATAGCAGGATTCTCTAAGTTTACTCATCCCATCAATTCTTTGCAAAAGAAGGGAATAAAATTTGAATGGACAATAGAGTGTGAAGAGAATTTTAACTTGTTAAAAGAATTACTTACTAGTGCACCTATTTTAAATTTTGCTGACTCAAATGAGAATTTTTTTGTATGTACAGATGCATACAAGGAAGGAATTGGTGGATTCCTCACTCAGAATGGACATGTCATTGGTTATGCATCTAGAAATCGTAAAGAACATGAGAACAATTATAACACACATGATTTGTAGTTTGTTGCCATAGTGCATGCCTTGAATATGTGGATACATTATCTCATGGGAAAGATATTTGAATTAAGGACAAACCATAGTGGTAAGAAATATCTTTTTGAATAACCAACTTTGAATGCTAGGAAAACAAGATGGCTAGAATTTTTGAGTATGAATTTGAGATCAAGCATACCAAGGGAAAATAAAATAAATTTGTTGATGCACTTAACAAAAGAGTACATCTCATGCATGCTAGAACTGTTAGTATGCATCAGTCAGATTTAAGGAGAATTTTTTTATATGTTGTTGTTGCAGATCAACATTAACTATAGGTAAAAGAAAGTTTACAACAAGAAAATGTACAAAAGAAAATTAAAGAGTATGATATTAAATAAGATGGATTACTTATGCATAAGAATATAATTTATGTTCCGAGTTCTGGAGAACTTAGGAATTTGGTATTTAAAGAAATGCATAATGTTCCATATGTTGGACATCCCGGTTACTAGAAAACAATTGTAGTAGTGAGAAGCCAATTATTTTTGCTAGGAATGAAGAAGGATGTTCCTGATTACATTTCTAGATGTATGGAATGTCAGAGAGTGAAGGCTGAGCATAGACACCCAATGCATTTTCTACAACCATTTCCAATTCTAGAGAAGAAATGGGAAGTGGTGGCCATTGATTTTATAACTACATTTCCCAAGACAACAAGGAAACATGATTCAATAATGGTGGTGGTTGATAAATTGACAAAGGATGCTCATTTTGTTCTTGTGAAAATGACTCATACAACAAATAATATTGCATAAAGTTACATGAGATAAATTTCTAGGTTGCATGGGATAGCTATGACAATTGTTTCAGATAGAGACACAAAGTTTACTTCAATTTTCTAGAGGGATTTATTTAAAGGATTTGGTACAAATCTAAATTTTATCACAACATACCATCCACGGTGAGATGGGTAGATAGAGAGAGTCAACCAAGTGATTGAGGACATTCTGAGAATGTATGTGATGGATAATCCATCTAAGTGAGAATACTACTTCCATTTGATTGAGTTTTCTTATAATAATGGGTATCAAGCTTCATTGAAGATGATCCCATTTGAAGATTTGTATGGTAGAAAATGAAATACTCCATGTTATAACCCTAATTTGCACTAGACATGCATACCTGGGATCAAGCCATCTCACTTACCATTTTTTCTAAGCCACTACTGAACAACTCTACCAAAAACCATCCTTTTGAAGGAATACCCACCCTGCACCACTGTTACACGCGTGTATACACTAGCTAACCCACTACAACCCGCGTATACTAACAAAACCACAAAAAATAGAAAGTTGTAGATGAAATATAGATTTCTGGGTAATTTCCTAAACCATTTGACCACTCATAGCCAGTCACTCAACCGGATAACTACCCACTTCTAGCCTATAAAAGAAGAGGTAGGGGTCCCATTTGAAAAGAGGAAGATAATAGCAAAGAAACTCTACCCTTTTTGTATTCCCCTTGCACCAATAATTTGCAACCATTTTGTGAGGAGAAGCATATGTGGAAGTGGTTGGTGCACATTTGAAGAGGATCCTAGGACCAGGTTCGAGGAGTAGTGGTCGATCTCACCATTGTAAGTTACTCTTGTGAGGTTAATAAAAATAATTACTTTTCCCATCCTGCCATATGAGGTGTTCAATATTCAATTTTGATTATATTTTATTGGAATCTCTAACCCACTAAGTTCATATATAAGATGCATGTTTGGAGTTCTTTGTTTGTCTATTTATGAATGTAGGTTAGATTTGGGAGGAGACTTGCATTCAAGGAGAAACCAAGCACAAAAGGATAAACATCAAACATGGAAGTCAAGGTAGAGTAATAGGATCCTTTTACCCTTGTGTTTAGATATGAATAATGGGGTCTATGATGGGATGATGGTAAAAATTATGAGACTTTAGATGGTCATTTCTGCATGCATTACAGAACCCTTAGTGCTAGTCCGTAGGGGGTTTTCCCACCCATAAGACTCCAGGGAGTTGGGATAACCCAACAGACATAGTAGTACTTGGGCCATAATTGATCAAGGATATAGAAGACTAGATGGTTAGAATTAAGTATAATTTGAAGGTAGTACCAAATAGATAGAAACGTTATATAGATAAGAACATGACAACTAGAAAATTTAAATTCGGAGATAATTTTCTTTTAAAAGTGAAGCCCAAGAATATATCATTGAAGTTGGGTAGTTGTACAAACCTAGCAACTAGATTCTGTGGTCCATTTGAGATCTTGGATAGAATAGGGCCAATTGCATACATGCTTACATTTCCTGCTTCAGTGAATTTTCATAATGTATTTCATGTCTCTTTGATGAAAAAGAATGTACATGATCCTAACCATGTTATTGATTGGCATTTGGTTTGGGTAAATCCAAAGGGATACTTTCAGGTTTAGCTAGTGCCCATATTGGACAAAAAAGTCAAAATTCTCTGAAATTGAGTTATAGATATAGTAAAAGTTTAGTGGACCTACTACGGTCCTGAAGATGCTACTTGTGAGCATGAAGATTCCATGCAGGCAGAGTTATTGTGACTCTTTGAATTAATTTTGAAATTTTGATTTCTGTTTTTTCTATAACGGGAAAACCCCCTTATGGACTGCACTAGGGTTCAACATGTAGGCATATCTAATCGTCTAAAAGTCTCCAAATTTTTATAACTACCTGAATATACCCCAAATTCATGCATGAAATACAAAGTGAAAAGATACAATAACTTTACCTTTAACTCCGCGTCCGGTGTCAATCCTTTTGCGTTCGATTGCTCCTCTAACTACAAGCCTCCTCCCAAGGCTGGCTTGCATTCACAACAAATAAATAAAGAACTAAAAACATGCATATCATATATAAATCATGGGTTATATTTTAGTATAAGACATAAATTGAATACAAATATTGGGCACATCATATTTTGGGACAAAAAAAGTATTGCTTTTATTAATATCACAATGTTTACTTACAATGAGATCGATGACTACTCCGCAAACCTGGTTCGAGCTCCTCTTCAGCAAGATCCAACTACACTTCCACGTATCTTTCTCCTCTCACACTTCTTCTATGGAAATGGAATAGGCTTATAATGGAGGAAAAAGGAAAGAAGGGGCAATTCTGATGCAAACCTCACAAGGTGGCTGGAAATTCTTGGGGCAAGGAGGGGATGTGAAACAGACAGAGTGTCATTTTTCTTATGTTTGGCTTGGGAATGAGACCCCAACACCTCCTTTTATATGAAAAAATTATGGTTGTTTAGTTGGGTGATGGGCTATAGGTGGTGGGACAATTGTAAAACTTCCCAATAGTCGGTAATCTCAACGAATTCCTTGCAACTTTTTAATTTTTGCAACTTTTGTGGGTATACGCGAGATGTAATGGTGAAGCTAGCATACGTACGCAATATGTAGTGGTGAAAAAAGAGTTTGTACGCAGGTATTAGTGGTGCAGGGCATGTACATCTTCAAGACGAGTTGCTCAGTGATGGCTTGTAAAAAATAGCAAGTAAGAGGGCCTGATGCCAGGTATGAATGTATGGTGAAATTTAGGGTTATAAAAGATATCCCCTAATGTGTGAGGTCAGAAGAGCATTTGGAGGCCTAAATACATTACAAAATCTTCACCAATGTATGAAGCGAGTGATTCTAGGACCAAAGTTCAGGAGGTGCCACTTGCAAAAATAACAGTTGTCTCATCGAGGCGGGCATACCCATGCTCAGGATGAAATAAATCATGGTTTCCAATCAAATACATTGCATATCCATGTCATATAACTATATAAAGTGTAGCCGCAAGCAATACACAATGGATCTACATCTCAAAATGAAAGATATACATGTATAGTATCCATCTTCAAGAAGCCAAAGATGCCTGATGGCTGGAGATCAGGCCTTCAGAGTTTGAGAAACAACTTCAAGATCTTCAAAACTCAGGTAGGAGTGTAATGTGAGTGTAAGAATTCACTAGCCAAAGGTATTCAATAGATCATTGCGGAATAGACAAGAGGATCTCGATGATCAGGCATATAACATCACTAATTTCGAATAAGGATTTGATTGGACTTTAGGGATGGTCGGGCATGAGGTCAAGAGACAAAT
Organism: Picea engelmannii; assembly: GCA_009831015.1. Classification (NCBI taxonomy): domain Eukaryota; kingdom Viridiplantae; phylum Streptophyta; class Pinopsida; order Pinales; family Pinaceae; genus Picea; species Picea engelmannii. Next base: position 10,518 of record ML865132.1, read on the forward strand.
TGCAGGAAGTCCAACTCAGGTTGTGTTGGCACTTGACTAGGTTTTGTGGAAACGACTGGTCATGTTTAACCAATTTTCAGACTTCGACAGGCTGGTCGAATATGGAGCACCAGGTGAAGTGGAGATCATGATATCTCACCCCCCTTTGTGGGATTTTTGGGTTTAGGGTTTATGTAACAGGTATGGGATGTCAGCCCATGGGTCTTACCCATGCTTAGGCCCCTTTTGCAATGTACAAATTGATATCTAGGTGATGCAAGAAATACTAGATCTACTAGATATAAGAGGTATACGATGCTAAGTTCTTTGTTAAGTGCAAGTGATGTAAATGGTTGGATCTATAAGATTAATTTATCTTTGTGCATATTGTGTATTGAGAAATTGCAGGGCTAAGTGCAAGTGATTGTAAGAAATGCTTTATTTTGTGCCAAGTTCGAGGAAGGAGGATCTAGCGAGGTGCGCACAGATCTCCTATCCCATGTGAAGTTCATTTTGATGCTCTTTGCATGTAAGGATATTGACAAAATAAAATAAAGAAGATGAAGAGTTGGTGGACATAGCCCCACGCTGGGGGTGAACCACATATATCCTGTGTTATGATTTCTTTTTTTGATTGATGTGATTTATGCTTAGTGTTGTCATATTTATGTATGTTAGATGCATCTGATATAATATCTTAGTGCTTAGTAATATGAATGAATGTTATATATTCTCTATTTCTATGTGCTAAGTGCTTGGGTGTGTTAGATCTTGTTGAATCATGCGCTGCTCTGTAATTAGGGTTTTACCTGCAATGTGAATAAGGGTTAAATTCTAATGAATGTTAACTACTAAGTGCTCTGTTATGTACATTGATCACAAACCTGTGTCCCATATAGGTTGTAGACACTTCATTCCTGCCACCCCCCTGCCTCTACCTCGGGTGAGACTTCATCTGCTTTGCAAGTGTTGTCGAAAGGGTCAGTGTTTAGGTTTTTTTGGTGCGTTGTTGAAGTGTTGAACCCTGGGTCTGCCCCTGTGCCAACAAATGGTTCCGTTGCTGGGATCTGAAAATGTGATTGTTGGGAACTAAGGAAAAGAGAAAGATCTATGTGTAGATATGTTGCTATAGTGTACATTACTCTACTTGACTTGTGAAGCTCTGTGCTAAGAAGAGAATTTTGAATTGAAGAAAAGATGTAAGATATTAAATCTTTTTGCTTTGATAAAGGTAAGATAAGTGGAAATTTTTTCTTCGAAAGAATGGATCTAGCTATGTTTAATAGATCTGGTCCTAGTCTGAAAACTAGGGCACAACTCGAAGAAAGAAGATATAATATGAATAGATCTGATAGAAATAGTGAAAGATATGTTATTCCTATGCATAGAAAGAATTGTTGGACTAACAAGTGGATGCAGGATCCTAGAAATAATGTTTTGTAGGTCCATCACTGTGATCCCAGTGTGCAGTACAGGAAAGGTTGGGGATCATTTAAGAGAAAGATAGGATTGACTCTTTGCTATAGTTGTAGAAGACCGAGACATCTTTTTCCCTGGTAGAAGTCCTATTTGCCTTTGTTGTAAAGCTACTGGACATGAAGTTTTGGATTTTCCTAGAATGATTGCTAAAGTTGATAAGATGAATATGAGAAAAGAAAACCATGAGGAAGGTCTAGGGACTAAGAATATGCTAAAGAACCAGAAACAATTAGAGGCTATATTATTGTAGATGAAAGAAACCGTGAATGATCACATAGACATCAGTTTCTTAGAGATTTTAAAAGAGAAAGAGTGCATAGAAACAAGAATAGGAGACTTTGACATAGACTATGTATTGGATGCAGAAACAAAGGTGAACATTATGACATAAAGCACTTCGGAAATTTTAGGAAATCCTGCTATGGTTCCTTCATTAGGAGGAATAAGATTATTTAAAGGAAAGTTGATAACCCTATGTGGAATACTTGCCCATGTACCTATGGTTGCTCATGGAACATCGATAGAAGAAGAAATATAGGTCACTAAGTTTGTTGAGAACAACACCACCTTTTCTCTTTTTGTAGGAAAGACCTGGGTTGAGAAATATCATATTCGAAGGAAATAAGAAGAGGAATCTCTAGAACAGAAAAAGAAAGAATTAAGGGATTTCATGGCTAGGATAATATCATGCTTAATAGAAGAATAGGAGGACAAGTTGAAGTAGCTCAGGGCTAGATACCTAGTTGTTGAAGTTGAAAGAACAAAATAATACTTAGAGAACTTATCCATACAAGAGAGTAGAGCATCTACTCCAGAAACAGTAAGAGAATAAATATTACCCTTGAATCCTATGAAATACCCTTAGTTGTGAGAAGTTACTATGAGAAGAGGAGATAAGAACAAGAATGGAAAGAGGAATCCATAGACAAAGATCACAGGAAATAAAGCTAGAAATCTCAGTAAGAAGAAAGAAAATCTAGAAAAATTGCAAGAGGTTCCAGAGAGTACTTCACAGAAGGAAGGCTTGTAGAACTTGAACCTCACCGGAATAACAGAACAATGCAGATTGACACTTTGTCGGAATAAAAGAACAATGCAGATTGACACCTCGCCAGAGTAACAGAACAATGCAGATATGACCATTGGAGGCATCCCAACCATTAGACCGATGCTCCAGAATGGATAGAAACAAATTTATGTCTGGAATTTTCGCCATTGGACCATTGGGACCGTGCCAAAACATATGGAATTGCATTGATTGAGGCATTCCTACCTGTTGGAAGAATTCGTTATGATGTTATCTATTTAACCTGTCACTTTTTCCAATTGTGAATATTCGAACCCACAGAGTGTTACACATCAAAATTACTCACTTCAATCATGACTTACTGTTGTCATTACAAATTTCACAAGTGTCTCACTTTCACCACAAATATTGAAAACATCACAAGTGTCACAAATATCATACTTTAATCTTGCTTATGTTGTATCTAGAATGACATCACAAGAACACTTGAGACATCCTCCGAGACTGGATAAAAGAAGGACATGTCATTTGGCGAAGAGTACAAATATTTTTCCTTAATAAAGACCACTTCAAAATGAATTTTGAAGGGCAATGTTCCCCTACCCACTAGCAGGGAGTGATAGTGCTCCTTGCCCTCCTTTGGGGGAGTGTTGTAGCACTCTGTGCACCATTATGAAGGAGTGTTATGTTGTTGAGAAAATCATGGGAAGATCCCCCTAATCTCTAAAGTTAGTTTGATTCGAATCTGAGGTCAAGGATGGATCTTAGGGAGGATCCACATCTGATGGAGAAAGATCCTCAACCTATCCCAAGAATCTCCAAGGTGGTCAGGCCTCTCCAAGCCTATATAAGGAGGCCTCCTCATGGTAAAAGGGAGAGACATTGAAGTCATCAAACTTATGATCTCATAAGGGAGAATCATCAGTGAAAGCATAGTCATTTTGATTCTGAATTATTTGAGCAAGGGGTTCTACAAGGAGAGCTAGAAGACATTGTTGCAACTTCATTAAGGTTTTGTAAGTATCTCTTTTGAGTTCTCATTAATACATGTGCTTGGACTGTTTCCTTATAGCTTGTGTATATATACATGAACTTGTCTTTGATGGATAGATCTAGTTTAAAACTAATTTTGGTAGAATAGTAAGTATGTTTTGTCTTTGATTGGATTGCAAGACTTGTTGAAGAGCTTGAAGATCAAAGCTCAACTTGGACTGGGTGAGGACAAACATCGTAAAAAGGTACATATTATTCCTCTTCTATATAGATTAACTTAACTAGTTTTAAAGGGATGTTAGTGATCAATGTTAGCACGTTTCTGTCTTGGTCTTACGAGTCTAGGGTCCAAGAGGGGATTCACCTGTCCGCAGGGGGATTTTCTTGTAATAGAAATTGGTGAATCCACTAGGGAATGACATAAATTTGTATTTCCTTGGTATGTCCCTTCATTTTTACCACCTTTCATATCACATTTACTGTTTGTTCATCATCCATTATCCTTCTCCTACCTTCACTAGCAATTTCACCAATTTTTATGCATTCTCGGTGAGTTTTTTTGCAATTTTTGGCTTTTTTTTTTAGATTCTGAGAGGACTAGAACCCCCCTCTAGGACATACTAGAGCATTGATATATGGCTAGATATACCCTACAGTGTTTTAGGGAGCATTGCAATGCTCTGTACCCTTGAGACATGGATCACTAGTCTCTTTTTGGGGAGTTTCTGCCTTCTTCTACTCAGTCTTTTGGAGCCTGTTTTGCAGAGGTCTTTACCCAGAGTATGTGTTTGGTTTGTGAAGTTTTTTGGATTGGTTTTTGATTCTTATCACTCCCTATTTTATTTATTGGAGCTTGAAACCTTTTTTCATAAATGTGAAATTACCTTTTCTAGTTTCTTGTTTTGTCGGGACAATTTTGAGTGATTCCTCTTTCTCCCTGTCTTTTATTGGATTCTTCTCTGCATTTTCTTCTGTTCCTTGAATTCTTTATTGGTTGTAGAATCCTTGATTGTTTTCTTGTCAGAACAATTTTCTACGTGTTTTCTTTCATACGTCACTGCCTTGAGTGCATGCTTTGTTTGTAGCCTTTTTTCTTCGTGTCTTTTGCATCTGCATAGGACTCTTAGAAAGGATTTGTATTTACTTTCTTTATAAATTAGAATCAAAAAAATAATATAGATGCTTTCTTGATTTTGGGTAGTGAAACTAGTTTTCATTTGAAGTAGCGAAATTGCATGGTTTTTGGCATTTTTTAGTCTTAAAATCTTAAAATATTTCCTCAAGTATTGGTGTACAGTATGTTTGACTCATTTCTTGAATATCTCAACATTGATGAGTTTAATAAAAATTTTGGGACATTATGCATTTGGGAATGATCAAAGTTTTGTCCTTCTCGTAATATAGCTTTCATCGAAGTGAAATATTTGCATTCTCATTTCTTTGCATTGTTTAGAGTCGGTCAAAAAATCATTTAGTCCACTCCATGTTCCTCTCGAGTAAACAAAAACTTTAAATCAAGTGATAAACTAAAATTTATCGGACATTTTTACATTTTCTGTTAGAAAACCTACATTAGCTTAAGGTGTAGGGCTTTGGAATAGGTTGAAAGGATAACTTTCTAAAGCTATCAAACAAACTTAGAATCTTGCGATAGGGAGAGAAAATCCAATTTTTGTATAAGCTTACTGGGATCCCCCTCTCACATAGGGGTAACACATGAGGTCATGTTCAAGAGAGTTATGGAGATTATCCCTCCGCGGTTTAACCGTTCGTAGTAGTCATATCGTATATTGGGGGTTCTTCTTGAGGTTCAACTGTCTTCATTTGGTCTTGGTGCTTCATGAACTTTGAATCCGTTCGGGGTCCTATGGAGTTCTACCAACCCACGTTTCCTAGTTATCTTGAAGGATTTAAGAATTGTTCTCCTACCCATACATTCTGACTGGACTATCGACTATACCCACCCAGGGGCTGACTACAAGTTGGTGACCTTAGTAGCCATAATATTCAGGGTCTTACACAAGGTGACAGTGAAGGGAAGACTCACTGTACCTAGAACAGACATTGGTCAAACTCACTTGGGCTCTTTAGAGGGTAAATCCACAATTACTGCATGGAATCTTGGACCAAGGTGTTAGTCCGTTAAGCAGGTTACCAATGTAACTGATCCATCTACTCTATCTCCACCCCTTCCTATATTGATCTCACGATGTTGGATTTCATCACCAACTAGTGGTTTCATTCTGGGAAGTTTTGTTTGATTGTTTGCTTCTTAGATTCATAGCATGTGTTGTTTTTTTTACTTAGTCGACCTTAGGTTTATTCAGTGTTAATGGCATCAAATACTCAGAGTACCAATGGAGGAAGCCCTTGTTCTGGGGAACATTTCACCTTTCCTTCTTTTGGAAACATTGGTCCTCCGTACATTGCCACATTGATTCTTCCAGGACTCACCATCGGATTATCGGTTTGGTTGTTTCCCACTCTTGTGATCTCAAAGATTCCCAGTGCTTCAACTGCACCTAATTATTTAGAGGTAAGTACACCACCCACACATCAACCTCATGTCAAATTTTCTCCATATTCACCCATTAAGTCTCCTTCCCTTTCTCCTTCTTCACCTAGTGAAAGATCTAAAGAAAGTAGCCAAGTTGATAAGAAGAAGAAGAAACAGAAAGATAAGAATAAGAAGAACCCAAAAAGGACCAAGCCTCCAACCATATCAGATGTTGGATCCAAGAAACTAGTGAATATTAATCGTACTAGGAGTGTTGATGAGGTTGACAATATTAAAATGAAGAATTTGAAACCCAAATTCCCTTCCAGTCTTTGTAAGGGTGACCACTTTCTGAGGGATTTCCCTGGGCTTACCAAGGACTTAGAAATGTGGTCCTCCACATCATCAGCCTCTACTAGAAATGCTGATGAGACCTTATCAACTAGAAACGTTAAGGTTGGTAAGAAGAAGACAACTGTCAAGTTTCCTTGCATGTTATGCGAAGGTGATCATTATTCTCACCTTTGTCCTCATATGGATGAGTCTTCTTCTCTTTTGGAAAAGATTCAACTTCCAAATGGTTATCGTAATATTTCCCCCAAGCCATCATTAGTTGGTGGAATGGTCAATCTGGTTCCATCCCCAGTTAGTCCAGTTGATTAGGTGGTCAATCTAGTTTCATCCTCGGTTAAACCACTAACCAAAGTAGTTGAACCAGTTCCATCATCAATCAACCCCACTTTTCATGTGAAAAGTGAAACCTAAGTGACTGATCCAGTCTCGTCATTAGTCATTCCCACCCTTCATCTGAAGAGTTCTAACGTGATCAATCCCACTCCTCCTCTTACAAGTGCCAAAGTGGTTTCTTCAGTCTCTTCATCACTTTGTCTGGTTGATCATGTTGTCAATATGGTCACATCCTTAGTTGAACCAGTTAACAAAGTGGTTGTTCCAATTCCATCTTCGATCGATCCCACTCTCTCGTTAGAGAGTGCAACCCAAGCAGTCGATCCATTTCCACCTGTTGACCCCATTCTCCCCTTGAAGAATGAAACCCAAGTGGTCAATTTGATGTTTTTATCAATCGATCCCACTCTCCCTCTAGAGAGTAAACCCGATTATTCCCACATTTTTCTTGTTGATACAGAATCTACCATGCCAGAGGGCATTCCTCCTTCTCCCACAAAACTCCTTCCAAGTAGTGAGGCCACCCTCTTTGACTGGGGTGTGCTAACTGGACTTTGTCTGCGGTCTCACATTCCTTTCAAGATTACAATATAGGTTTGTCGTTGAGACGTTCCTCATGCACCGATAGATGAACGTTCATCTGTTAGTATTTTTTCCTCTATTTCTTGGCAATATTTGGGTTATCCTTAGCTTGTGCCAGTTACCCAGACTATGTTCTCTTTTAACAAAAGAAATAGTCACCCTTTAGGGATTCTTTCCCAGTTTCCCGTAACTTTGGGAGGGAAAACTATCTTTATTAATGTTATGGTAGTCTAAGACCCCTTGAATTTTGATTTACTCCTTGGGTGAGATTATGTCTATTCCATGAAAGCTATTGTGTTGACTTTGTTTCATGTGATATATTTCCCTCACGATGGAATAATTGTGGCTATTGATCAACTTTCATGCATTGGTCCTGACTTGATTACCAACCCAATGACCTCCCTAATCAGTTCTTATATGCAAATGGTACTTCCCCTGCCAAAGGTCAATTATGTGGAGTTACCTCCCATTCCTTCAACTACCAATGAATATGAGCCTCTCACTATAAGATCATCCTTTTCTGACTTAGATCCATTAGTTGACACGGTGACCTATTCGATAGGGCTAGTAGAGCTAGATCTCCCTACCCTTATCAAGGCCGTCGACATGTATTCCTTCCAGAGTTTTTTTTTCTTCCATCCAATGAATATCTCTTAGAAGCCATGTCTGAATTTTGTTCCTTGACATGGTGTCCTTCCAGAGTGGTCTCCTCTTGGAAGCCATTATCAAGATGAAATCTACGATCATAGTTTATCTTCTCTATGGTGATCTCGTTAAAAAATGAAACAAAGGTTATGAGCATAGTTTCTCTTCTCTGTGGCAAGCTCGTTAAAAAATGAAACATAGGCTATGAGCATAGTTTTCCTCTCTGTAGCAAGCTCGTTAAAAAATGAAACAAAAATCTGGGGATTGAACACAAAGCCTTAAGAATAGTTCTTTTCCTATGTCAATCTCATTAAAAAATGAAATAGTCACCTCTCCCGTTAGGTCGAGTCTTTCGCTAGATCTCATAGATGTCGAGTTGAGTCTTTCGTTAGGTCTCATATTTGAACCTTCATTTCATTCACCCTTATCCTTTTTCTCCATTTAGTACATAAATTTGTGACAAACTCAAATTCAGTGAATGAATTGAAGCTTGGGGGGCATGTCTCCAACCTTTGATTATCATTTTGGAGTTATGCCACTAGTTTTTCAATCTGGGGGTAGAGTACCAACCATCCATGGGTAACCCTACCTTTGGAAATTACGTTGGGAATTTACAAGCATAGTTTAATTTTGTTTCAAGATTGTGTAAAAATGAAACCAATACCGAGCTTAGTATTTGTTCTTTCTCATGCTCATAAATACATGACAATGTAACTGAGTAGACTTTTATCACTTTATCAGACTCGTAAAGGTTATATGAAAAAGGAACCCCCTGAAGTCTCCTTTAAGCTCTTTTCAGACTCTCTAAACATGAAAATATTACCGAGTGACCTTGCTTCCTTTCCCACTCATTAAAAGGTTTGAAAGGGTGTCTTTTGAGTGATAATTTATCTCTTTTTCGGCCTCACGAGACTAACATTATGAAAAAGGACAACAATGGAGTCGTCTTTAAGTTATTTTCAGACTCTCTAAACATGAAAAATCACTGAGTTTACCTTCTCTGGACTCGTTAAAAAATATACATTGAAGGGCCCATATGGGATCGAACCTTTACCTCTTCCAGTTTGTTAAACAAAGAAAGAGGAACTCACTAAAGGTGAGTTATATCAAGCATGTGTTATACTCCTCGAAGTCATTAAAATAAAAAGAGGTACTCGTCTATCTGGATGGGGGAAAATTTTGAAGGAAGAAAGCCAAGATTTTTTTGAAAACATCACAAGTCACTCTTACGGTCGCCCTTGAACATGACACTTTGTCTTTGCATACATTTTAATCCATTGAACCTCTGCACTGAACCAATCCTATGAGTTTCTTCACTCCTTTGGGTCACCCAACGAAAGTCACAGTATCCACTAAATTATCATGTTTTGGTCCATGCCATGTTTCTTTTGTTGTGCCTCAGTGTTCAAGGGAAGTATCTTCCTCAAGAGTCAACCATAAAAAATTTCCTGTTTCAATACCCATGTCAGTCCATGTTCATTTTATCCACCAATTTACATCTCTATGTCAGTTTTGTGTCATTGATGGGGGATACATCGAGGCCCTCCTTCGACGATTATGTTCTTGTCGACTTCAACACATTATCTGGGAATTAGACTTAGAAACTAATTAGTGCCTTGGGACCTGCATGCCTCAATGGAAGGCCTCCTTACTTCCAACAATCAGTTTATATCATTGACGTCTGATCGAATGATTCCACAGATGTTCGACTTAATCTCATCTATTCACATTCACTGGAATGTATTAGGGTACCTTGGGAATCATTGACATCAATGGTGATTTCCCTTGCACTTGTTAACAGTTTACCTCATTGATCGGTAATTAAGTGGTTTCTTCCATGTTCGACATCAAGACATCTATTCACATGGTTAGATTTGTACTACACCAGGATTGGTAAGAATACCCTTGGTTGAGTAATCACTATGATATGTACTTTACCCAGGTTGCGATGGAGTTTCTCTTGAATATTGACACATATACTGTCACATAGATACACTTTGTATTGGTCTATGGCTATGTATTGTCATCTCGTAGATCCACTGTGTATTTTTCATATATCCATTGTGTATATCCACATATTTCAGTTCATGTCATGGAAGTATAGATCCACATTGTATCTTTAGTGGCTATACCTTTTTGTTAATACAATTATGGAACTGCAGTGTATCTAATGGTGGCCATACCTTGCAAGTATTTATCACCCAAGCATAGGTATGTCTTCCATGTGTTTGAAACATATCAATATATTTGTTTGATGGTTGTGTGCAACTTCTACCATGTTCTCCGAGTAGATACCCTTGCTCGAAAAATTCTACAAAGTACTTCAGTCATCAATTTTTGTCTTCTAACTTCTCACTTTGGGGAGCAATATGTTACACATCAAAATTCATTACTTCAATCATGACCTACTGTCATCATTATAAGTGTTGCAAGTGTCTCACTTTGGCCACAAATATCACAAACATCATAGGTGTCACAAGTGTCACAAATATCATATTGTCATCTTGCCTATGCCATATCTAGAAAGACATCACAAGACCACTTGAGACATCCTTAGAGACTAGTTAAAAGAAGGATATGTCATTTAACGAATACCAAAATTTTTTTTCCTTGATAAAGAAAACTTAAAAATGAATTTTGAAGGGCAGTGCTCTCCTACCCACTAGCAGGGAGTGCTAGTGCTCCTTTCCCTCCTTTGGGGGAGCATTGTAGCGCTCCGTGCACCATTCTAGGGGAGTGATATGTTGTTGAAAAAATCAGGGGAAAATCCCCCTTATCTCTGAAGTTAGTTTGATTCAAATCTGAGGTCAAGGATGGATCTTAGGGAGGATCCACAACTGATGGAGAAATATCCTCAACCTATCCCAAGAATATATAAGGTGGTTAGGCCTCTCCAAGCCTATATAAGGAGGCCTCTTCATGGTAAAAGGGGGAGACATTGAAGGCATCAAACTTATGATATCATAAGGGAGAATTATTAGTGAAATCATAGTCATTTTTATTCTGGATTATTTAAGCAAGGGGATGGAAACGGAGAGCTGGAAGAGGTTGTTGCAACTTCATCAAGGTTTTGTAAGTATCTCTTTTGAGTTCTCATTAATACATGTGCTTGGCCTGTTTCCTTCTATATTGTGTATATCTACATGAACTTGTTTTTGATGGATAGATATAGTTTCAAACTGGTAGAATAGGAAGTATGTTTTGTCTTTGATTGGATTGCAGGACTTGTTGAAGAGCTTGAAGATCAAAGCTCAACTTGGACTAGGCAAGGAAAAACATTGTAAAAAGGTACTTATTCTTCCTCTTCTCTATAGATTAACTTAACTAGGTTTAAAGGGATGTCATTGGTCAACGTTAGCACCTTTCTGTCTTGGTCTTAGGATTCTAGGGTCCAAGAGGGGATTCACCTGTCTGCAGGGGGGTTTTCTTGTAACACAGAGAGATGAATATTACTGCGCAGTTCTTATTGAAACCTCACCATCCATTCTTCTACCTTGATTATTTGTTCACCGAACCAAGATATCAAATCTCGAGCATGTATGTCGGGTGAGTTTAGCATAGTAGATAAATCCATCGAAGATATTCTCATAAACCTCATGGTTGAAAAGGTCATGTCCACATGAGCACAAGCTTTGTCGACAAGATGAGTGCAACCATCCCCATCGAATTCACGTCGATCTGGGTCCTCTCGAACTATGACAGAGAAATGAACCAAGCATCGTGATGACTTGGAAAATGTGAAGCTCATCCCATCAATCCT
>WSFP011427006.1:0-22166 GCA_009831015.1 Picea engelmannii
AATGATCAGATCTGATATTTGATGGTGAACAAAGACCAAACACATTCAGACTGCATATCATTCACCTGGAAACTCCATGGTTAAAGAATCTAGTGGCGACTCCACAGTTCTAGGAAGTCATATTTTCAGATGGAAGCCATCTTGGCTCAAAGGTTTTCTCCATTATATTTCTCATTTGTTCTTGGTTTTCCAAATGTTGTTCCTACTATAGATGAGTGGGGTGATTTTTTTCCCAGATTTAGAGAACATAGAGATGACAACCCTGTTGAGCATTTGCTTGAGTTTCATGAACTCATGCATTAGTGGGGAATACATCAAGAGGATGTATTAATGAATATGTTCATGTACTCATTAGAGGGAGATGCTCATGAGTGGTATCGATCCTTTCCCCCTACTAGCATCTCCTCCCTAGAACAGTTCCATGTTGCATTCAATAAGCATTGTAAAAAGTTTTTTCCAACTGATTTACTTTTTGAGAACTGTTGTGAAGAATTTGAATCTCATATTCGACAGTCACTTATTAGTTATTCTAGTAGTGAAAATAAAGGGGACCTTTCCATTGAGGAAGTGGAGGAAGATTCAGTTACATATGAGTCTTATTCGGATCCTTTTATTCAAAAAGATGATGTTGGGAATTGCATTAATGATGGAATTGATGATAACAAGGCTTTGGATACATCTTGCATTATTCTAGGTGACTTAGATAGTCGTTGTTATGATACATATATTGTTCTATGTTCTCATAAATATTTGATTAACTATGAGGAAAGTGATGATGAAGGTCACGAGCAAGTTTTTCCCCTTCCTTCTGAAATTGTTGAGCAACAAGAAATCTATAAGTCTAAAGATGACATTATGGAGCTAGAACAAGGAAAAACCAGCAATGCAGAAGACGTACCCGTTCATTTCAAACAAAAAGATGAGCAGTATCATGAGTATTTTTCTGCCCTTTATGATTGTGAATCACATGAATTTCATGATCCTTTTCAACGACGACAGGAAAATCTCAGTATTGTCTATAATGAATATCTTACACAACAACAACTTTGTCCTCTCAACCAGTTGGAGGCTTTTCATGAGCTTCAGGATCCAATAGCGAGATGGAAGGATTCTTATTTTTCCAAAATCCCAAAGGTTGGAATTTTTAGCATGATCATCATTTGCAACTGTAAGTACCAGACGCTTGCCAACGTTTTGTTGCATTTGATATATCCTCTTTGGATTATTATAAAAAGTGACCTACACAAAGTTACGGTTCTCAATCAAATGTTTTCTTGGTTTCATTGGAAGTGGAATTACACATGATTGAGTTGGTTTTCAGCTGAATAGAGTAGGTAGTAGGACAATAAGATCATAGTTCGAGCATGTTTTTTAATGTTTAGATCGCAGATTGTTTTTCAGTGTGTTGGTTTTTAGTAGCTTGTTTGAATAAGAGACTCCATAGCCCAACAAAGGCATTGGGGTTTAGCTGCAGTTTCAAGTTTTAGTAAAGACTCCATAGCCCAACAAGGCACTAGGGTGTAGTATCATTTTTTAATTCAATAAAATGCATGGTTGAGACAAAATAGTCGATAAAACAGGGTTGGCAGAAAAACAAAGGTAAGAAATGGAAGGTAAGAGAAATTATTTAATATCAAGCACTGATCTACAGTTATTAGCACCTCATAAGGATGAGCTATCCCTAGTTGGAGCCAATGTTGTAACCTAGTTATGCACCCCTACCTCTCCTCTCTTTTCCCTATGCCTTCATCAATTTTTCCTCTTCTGGTTGGTTAAGTTAGTTTCCCATTACTCAGTGACTTTGTTCTTATTCATTTCCTTCTTGATTGAGTCTTTGTGCATTTTTGTTTTTGTTCTCCTTGAAGGATAATTACATGTCATATTTGGTTCGAAATTCTTGTCATCATGTTTTCCATTGATTGAGCCCACATCAGGTCAACCAAGCATTTTTGTATGCATAGGAAACGCCCGTGGACAAATGTAGCAATCCAGAGCGTTCAATTTTGAGCTCAGATTGTGGGAACAGACCGGTTAACTTTCGACGGTGGAGATCCATAAAGCCAATCAGATCGATGGTTTTTGTGCATTCGAAGTGTCAAAATCACGTGGAGTTTAACATTAAGAGTGGACCCACAAAGTATAATAATTACCTGAAGTCCTGAAGAGCTGAAGTCTCGAGAGCTTGCCACATCACTTCAGAGACATACCACTCCAGGATATTTCCATGGACAACATTCATAAACTCCTGAATCCTAAGCACCTAAAGTCCCGAAGTGAATCTGGACCATCCATCAGCAAGGACACGTGGAGGTGGATATTTCACTTCGAAGACTTAGCACTTCAGAAGATTTCCAAGCACAACATCTACAAACTCCCGAAGCCCAAACACCCGAAGTCCCGAAGTGAATCTCGACTATCCATCATCAAGGACACGTGGAGGTGGATATTTAACTTCAGCGACTTATTACTCTAGGATATTTCCAAGCACAACATCTACAAAATCCCGAAGCCCGAACACCTGAAGACCCGAAGTGAATTTGGACCATCCATCAGCAAGGACATGTGGAGGCGGATCTTTCACTTTGGAGACTTAGCACTCCGAGAGATTTCCAAGAACAACATCTACAAACTCTCGAAGTCCTGAAGTGAATATGGATCGTCCATCAACAACAATAGGTGGAGGCAGATCTTTCACTTCAGGGACTTAGCACTCTGAGAGATTTCCAAGCACAACATTTACAGACTCCCAAAGCCCGAACTCTCGAAGCAAATATGGACCATCCATCAACAAGGACACGCGGAGAAATATATCCCTCTTCGGATATATGACACTTCGGAGGATTGCGCAAGTAAGGAGATGAAAAATCCCGAAGTGAATCTGGATCGTTGATCTCAAATCAACAAGAACCATTGATCCTTGCAGCAGAGGAATATCACCCAGATCATAGATTGCAATTAGATCAATGACCACACTTCATTGCAGGGATGTAAACTTCTCGAACATTAATTTTCCAAATTGGTCTTGCAATTGGAACCATGGTATTGTTTGAAGGATACATGGTATCTTGTGGGGGATTGCGGGGGCCAGAGCGGTGTGGACCCAAAACACCCTCAACAACTTCTGCCATCACGTGCTTATATGACATCAGGTCACCACGTCACCTCCACTTACCTCCACTTCATCTACATCCATGTCATCCACCTTCAAGAAATCACGTCTTCCTATTGGACGCTCGCCTCCATGTCTTCTTGTTTACAACCAGTTCATCATAGAGAAAGCGATAAGAAGGGCTAGTTATAGTTGCAACAGAGTGCACTTAACTTCCTAAATCTTAGACACAAACAGAGAGGTGAGTCTCAATCACAAGTCGACGTAGATTGGGTCGAGAACACTTCAACAAACTACCTCTTCCTCAAGAAGAGATCTTCTCATGCAACCAATTATCTCCAATGGCCTCCAAAATATTGCAGATGCCTCATTAATCAACATAGAGTTATGTTCTGTCACTCCAAGGCCTATTTTCTACCAATTCAGTTCCTCTAGTGCATGCATCAGTTCTGTCTCAGAGATAGTAGTAGTTTTTAGTTGATTAATTCCAACATTTTCTTGGATTAGATACAAGAGTGGTATTTTGTTTGTGATAAGAACCACTCTTTCTTATCAAGTCCAATGTCTTAGTGAAGTTAATAATTTTTTCTATAGACAGTTACCTGAAATTAGGTCTCAGTCCCCGAAGGATGCGAAACTCTGCAACTCTGTTAAATAGGGGGTCTTTGAATGTTTTAAAGGTGGCCGTATTTTTTGGGAAAGGATAGCACTACATCAAACTGGTTGGACTTGTTCTATGCATGGATTAAAGCTCTCTACCTAGTGAACATACTCTTGATGAAAGTGTTTCATTCAAATCTTCATGTGTTTTTATCTTATCTTGAATGCAGTTTTTGATTTGTGCAAAGTACATGTCATTTCCTTTCATCTATTATGTAACTTGTCTTTATTGATATGCAACCTATGAAAATAGATAATTCTTGGTGAAGATGTTTTTTTATCACAACCTGAAGGAGTAACAGTGTCTTGATACACATTTAATGTCTTGAAATGATATTTTGAGTATTGAACTTCTTGCAACAGATTATTCATTTAGTAGTTTGTTGTTTCCCTTTGTTTTCTATTATTTCACTCGTCTATCATTAGTGTGCCACCAGCTAAGGAGGACCCTCATCCATATCATTTTTCCAACCAAACCTTGGCTTTTTCTTGGTAGAATAACCCTCTGACCAACCAACAAAAAATTAAAAGAAACAACCATTCTAAACTGAAAGGTGGCCTAGCTTTTCCCTTTAGCATTCGGGTGCAAACCTTAGGACCAACAATAACAATGGAATGTTCCATTATGTATTGTTTTAAATCAAATATTTAATTATTAATATAATGAAACAATACAAAAAAAAATAAAAAAATAAACTCATATCTATGCTTATTTTACAAACAAACCATAAACAAATGTACAAAAATGAATTGTTAAATCATTGGACAACTCTTGGGCCACTTTTCCATTTAATTGACGGTAAACAATGCAATTCTCAAATTTTTTACTACCCTCATGTATTAAACATAGTGTAACATGTAATCAATTCAGTTTTTTGAATTATGTGGTTATTGAGAACGACCGTTAAAACAATTAATTGAAAAGAACTTTGCATAATGACCAAGTAATAACAATAATGACTTGAAAACGATGACATGATAGTAACAATAAATTTTATAGTCTTGGGTTTTGTAATGTCATGTAATTCAAACAAAAGGTCCAAATACATAACCATTGCTCATAGTTTTAAGTCATGATAAGGATTATGACCATTAAGACTAAGACCAAAGAAAATCATGTCTTGATTATTCCTCAAAATCTATTTCTCTAGCTCATGCTAAAATGAGATCATTCCCTTTTGGAATATCGTCAAATAGTATTAGGAAAACAAGAACAAGTGTATAAAAGTAAATCTATTCCTAGATTCCATTGTCAAATCATGATGATAATAAGATTTTTAATTCATTAACAAACATAGAAGACCTAAAAATAAAAACTTGTTATGAAACCATTTGCTAATCATTGAAAGGCATCACAAAATCCTTCATACTCCTGTTTTGAATTTTCATGTTGAAAATCAAGAATTTCAAAATGAAAAATAATCGATATAATAATGAAGAACCAATGTTAAATTCATTTTCGATAGTTAGAATATTCAACATAATAATGTCCAGTGGAAACATTTAAATCAAAAAATATTCACACAATTCAAAGAAAACCTCTCAAATAAGAAAAACTCAGAAAAAGATAAAAGGACTATCAAAAGACCAAAAATCCAGTGGATACAATTTTGTGAAGTCATTACAAGCCAACTATCACACCAAATTAATCCATAAAATCATCTTCTCAGATCAAGTAAGATAGATTCAGATGTCATGAAAGCGATATTTTTGAATGGTCAAGGGTGTCTCCTTGATTTTTTTACAAAAACTTCAAGGGGGGACTGTTGGGGGGCCAACAAGTAGTTAGCAACTGGTGTTTCGGGGATTAGATTGAGGGGCTGTTTGATCTCAGTGAGGGAAAAATCTATCAGGTCTTCTACTGTGTGAACAAAAACCTAATCGGGGGTATTGACCATTGGTCTGCTTACTTGTTTTATACGAGGAAGTAACGGGGTTGAGGGTAACGATCCAATTTTCTGAGCGTAAGCTCTTATGATTATTCTGGATTGGTTCAACTCCTCATGGGGAAGAGTGTAAGGTATTTCAGAGAACATGTTTACTTCCTCATGATAGGGTGAGTTACTTGTTTTGGGAGTACTCGTTGTATGTGGGTTGTCTTGAGAATGACTAGTCATGCATGTGGGTTGTTTTGAATCTGTAGGCTATGTGAAATATTATATCAGAATTATTGTTATCCATTCATTCATTCAGGCCCTCCTTCTAGCACCTGTTGAGGGGTCTAATATTCCTTTAACTCAACAACAGGAACCAAACCCAACTTAGAGGCCCAATTAGACTTTGCAACGTTTGATGGTGGAACATTTCTCCATACCTTTCGGTCTAGTTAATTTATCGATGGGATTTACTTGGTGATTGATAAGATGTCTTTCTATGAAAGTTCCTCCTTCAAATTAAATGTTCTCTTTTTGTCTTTTCTTTTATTAGATGAGTCTGATAAAATGCGATTTTCTAGTATAAACCAACTAATAGAAAGGAGTCTTAACTACTGAAGAAGGTTGAGATTGGGATAACCCTCGGGCTCAAGCATGCAGAAAAAGATATTCACACCTCTTGCGAGCCTAGTACTAATACATTAACTTGTTGGTATTTCAACATTGACTGAGATACACTGATCGTAAGAAAAATATGTATGTAATAATATGATTGAAGAAAAATAGTTTCCTTAGCTCTACCATCAATCACACATTAACAAAACAATTTGCTTTCCATCATTAAGAACAAAATAACTCCAAAAACTATTGAAATAGATAACTTATCAACAGATTCAGAAAATCTTACTCATTATAGAATCAATTAATGAAATAAAAGTTGGAAGTAATTCTTCCTTAATCCAATCACATAAATCCTTTGATGAAAAAGATAATTTTGTCTCTGGTCCTAAGCAAGACTTCTCAATTAAGGTTGTTCAAAAATATTTCTTTACAATTATCCAAAAGAAGTTCTCTTCCCAAAACCATCGACCTTTTCTAAAAGGTCAGTCCCTTTATTTATAAATAATTTATGACTAAAAGTAGCTGCTAGAAGTTTAAGTTAAGTAAAGCAAGATATCACTACGTGGCACTCGATCTCCTCGTTCTTTGAAACCATCTCATGGTTATACTGGAGTGGATGACTCTTCTCATATTGTTACCACTTGACAAATATATCCTCGCATGTGTTAGCATATGGGAATTTGTGTTGATCCATCGGGGATGAAAGGATCTCTTTCACTTCTACTTCTCATTCTCTATATTTGATTATTTTTGCACTCAATCGATGCAGAACTGCACGAGCCTTGATCAGATGTTCCATAAAATGTTGTATTTGACCCGGTGCCATGCTCTCCACTTGTGTGATCTCTGTTTCCCATGTTGAGTCTTGTTTTTCATGTCTCTTGACTATGGCATGCACGTCGACAAAGTCTTCGGGTGAGATGAATTATTAGAGGCCAATGCCTTTCATCTCCCGATTGATATTTTCCCATCCCTTCTCACACCTGGCCCACTTCTTCTGTATCTCCCGTTGAGGTTCCTAGGACATACTTACCTAGTATTTGGCTTCTTTCCTGATCCAAGAGTTGTTGTTATCCCTTAGCACTCGAATACCATGCTCCTCTATGTCTCGGCCCTTCTTCACTGCACTGATGTAGTCAATTATTTATACCACTTAGTATTCTTTTTCATACCATATCTTCACGTCTTTGTACGTTTCTAGTTCCATAAGAGTATCTTCTTGGAAATTGGCTATACCTGCAGTGAAAAGATGTCGTTCGTTTATGAACTTTGCTTAATCATCTTGAAACTCATTCTTCAGAAACACTGTGGCCTACGTTGAGTCTTGATAGTATTTTTCCAAATAACGCAGATGATCTAACTCATTTAGTGTAGCAACCAGTTCCTTTTCATCTCAACTTAATCGATCCAACATGGCATCAGTGATATCCATCCATGCGTTGATGAGCTCAGATGTCTTTGTGTGTTCTGTGCTGAGTAGCTTCTCCTCTGTGGTGATGAGAATCGAGCTATCCAACATGAGTCTTCACTTCTTGGTGGTACTCTTCACGATATCTTTCCTCTTCCTGTCATAAGAAATCACTTGTATATCGACGACCTCATCAACAGGCTCATGGATTTGTTGTTCTCCCCAAGTTAGAGTGTTTCCCAAGCTCCCTGTTGTGTGTATTTTTTCTAGGACTGGTTCATGTACTTCTTTCATATGCTCTGATGGCTCAACCTTCGTCTGGTGTTCATCGGTTGGTGAGGTATCGACCAAAATTGAAGAGTCAGTGATAGGTTCAGTACTTACTTGGTGATTGGCTGTTGAGGTGTCAATCTCTTATTATTCCACTTCCTCTTTGTCCACCTGATTCTAGCTCCTCTTTGAAGCTGTCTTTTGGGGTCCCCGACAAGTTGAGAAACTCAATGTCCAAGACACTTTCGACATCATGGTCTCTCTACAGATGGTTTTGAACTAATGCATTGAGACTTGGAGCAGATGTTTTCTTAGGTTCCTTCTCCTCTGTAATCAGTATCGAAGTTACCAGTGAGACCTCTGAACTCTCTTCATCATCATAGATGGTCATGAGATCAAACATGGGATTTTTCACACTTGTTTCACCTTGTTTTCTTGGATTCTCATATTGGGTTGGAATGGTCATTGATGATATAGTCTGTGGTGATGGAACTCTGGGGTTTTCTCAACTAGTGGTTTCCTACAATTGTGTTAACTCTGATCCATTTGGATCCTCTCTAATTTTGATTGGGTCGTCCGAGGGTATCCTCATCATTTCCATGAATTGAGGATCATTCTCTAGCTACTTGATGACTCTCTGGGATCCTTCTAGTAACAACAACCCTCTCCTTTGTGCCTCTGTGGTTTATGCTGCTCTGATTTCTTCTCTAACCCAAAGAGATTCTTGAGCTAACTACTCTATTGTTTCGACCTGATCATCCATGATCATAGATTTGAACCTAGTCATGTTCAAGTTATCCTTTATCTGTAATACGTCCTCCTAGTCCTGAGAACATTTTATGAAAATCTCATCTTCAAACTTGTCATGTGCGTATGACCAACAAGAAGAGACTTGTGAAGTGTGTTGGAGGACTAGGCCTTTAGGGTCATGCTTGCGAAATTGACCTGTTGAGAACCTGTATTCCAGCTGACTCAAACCCTCTTATTTATCTTGAGAAGTTTCCTTCACTATATAAAACTCCACATGGAAACCATAAGGTATAAATGCTCATTTCTTGTCCTTAACCAAAGTGGCGCTATAGCCCTGTAGGATAGTCTGATAACAAATTTCTCCTACAATGAGGCGGTCTAGGAATCGATCAGGGAGAAAATGTGGTGCTTCGGTGGCCTTGAACAACTTGATATAGGTTGTGTGTTCATATAGATACCAGTGGCCTACTCTTGAGATCATTTTCTTGGCCGCTACAAATAGCCTTGGGCATTCCTTTTTAAATATAATGAAATTAATCCTAGTAATGAATTCATCGCAAATAAGGGAATAAGAATTTTTGTACTTGTTCTCCCATAGGATGTTGAAGTAGACATGAACAGACAGATCTGCAACGTGTCAACTTAAATTCATACCGGTGAAGACATTCCTCCTGTAGATCACATCTAGTAGATATGAGGCCATGTGAAAAGTGAGTACTTCTTCTTCTTTTGGTGTCTGAGCCTGCAATACATTGGTACTCAATTTATTGGAGATGATTTATCCCCAGTTGAAACTACTCCCTGAAATAGCCACAGTGTACACCATAGGCATCCATGCCTCTGAGAACTTGGAGCAGTCCCTTTCCCTCTATAACCAGCAAATTAGAGCCATTAAGCAGATATATGGCTCACTTAGGTTTGTTGCCCCACACCAGTCGTTTCTCTAGTTTGTGAATTTATTGTCTTCCTTCCACCATGAGGCCATCAATCGGCTGGTGTCGTGGAATTAATAGAACTTCACCATGAATTATGTGTTCAAACACTCCTCTGGGTCCCTGAGCTTGTGGTACTTCTAGACCTATGTTGGGAGAAAAACTCTAACACATCCTCCATTCTCATCGTTGATCAGGAATTTATGCGCGTTTGTGTGATAAATTAGCCAACTCAAGGTCTCTATGCATGGGAATATTAGAGTTTGGCAGGATACCATGTGAAATAATGACCGTCGAATGTTTGGGAAAACTTGGTCGTCAAGTGCCCTTACATTTGGATCGTTGTGTGGGATAAACTCTGGGTAATCCTCCCCATTGATTTTCTTGAATAGATCTCCCCATTGTGGGAGAATTATTTTATATCCAATGGTTTCTTCTGTATCGCAAAAATCCTGGGGTTGAATAAATTCCTTCTTTGTTGAAGTTTTAATGACTGGTTCCACCCTAGGAGTCTATTCCAACTTCCTCATAGTGTCGGGAGAAGCCCTTTCACCAATCTCTGCCTCCTTTAATTTTGGTTCCCTTGGTGAGTGCCTAGTCATTAGCTTCCTTGGAGGCATCTTTCCCTACAGATATATCGTTAGACACTGTGTAGCAAATCAAATGCTCATATATAAAAATTATGACCATCGAACTGATAAAAATTAACACATACCTCTTCTTCGCATTAGCTTAACCTGGTTTTTTAAAGTCTGAGAATCAAACACCACTCTTGAGACGTTGTCTTCGCTTCTTCGATTGCTCTGGAAATGGAAACTTGTGTGCATAATGGGGTGTTCGATGTTGTTTTAGTGATTTAAACAGAGATGATACTTACCTTGTCGCATCAGTTATTCAATTCGAGACATGAGTGTGGTTCTACAAAATCTGTCACTAGATCTTCATTATGTTTAAGATTAAATGCATTTGTAGGTTGGCGGTGCGGGTGCGGGATATAATGTGGCCCATTGGCGATTTAAAATTCTCATTTTTAAATCGGCATATGGGTTACCGATGTATGTGGAGAGAAACATTTACTGGCTTATTAAATGGTGAAATTTGATCTTACTGTGTGCTGAAAAAGTCCCATTATTCCACTAAATTAATGGGTGGATTGGGAGTCAGGGCATTTCTTTAGACCATGTTTTTTGATATCTCCTAAAATAACTCCGACGCTGATCCATTTTGTCGTACAAAGATGACGTGGAAAAGATGACTTGGAAGTGCGACCTTGACACAAGGAAGCCTAAGGTGACTCGGGATGAAACTAGGCCGTACGAAATGCCTACGCGGAAAAAACATGTGGCACTTAAGCTTGGTGTCTTTGTTTAATCATGTTATTAATAATTAGGAACTTTTATTAGATAAGAGTTTTAACAACAGGTTCTACCCTACCGATTCCGAAAGTATGAAGGATCGGTGATCGACGAAAAGTTTAAACAAGTGTTCCCTCAAAATTTTGCCAATGCCGAAAGTGCATCGGGATTGGCGATCTACAATGTGTTACTGCTGAAATTTTTTATGATTTAACCCTTCGAGATTTCATTGACCCTGAACAAACACATCCATAATCGGCTATCAGGGCTCATTATGGCCCATGTAAATGCTTCGACCTCTCATATTTTGCCGACGCCGATGGAAAAAAAAGGCCAACTCCTAAATCTTCTTTGCTAACAACTAGTGCAAAGTTACTCTGCCTTTTACCGATGTCGATGATGGATCGATGATCGACGATTATTTTTATTGTGTGGTCATTTACTTTCTCGGATTTAGTCGACGCCAAACATAAGTGCACTAGTCACAATTTTAGTTGCAGATTCTTAGTTAGAATGCCAAGTTATTTTAAACACAAGGTTTCACATTAATAGGTTCAAACAAATCTGATTTGATTGATGAAGAGACATGAAAACAAATGAACAATCCCTCCACTATGGACTTAATTCAGAAAGAAAAACAAAAGAAAACAACTGGTACCCAAAAGAGACAAAATTTCATAAAATCTTTTAGGGTGTGTTGAGCGCTCAACCGGTGTTTGATTATTATGGTTATCCTAAAATGGTTATTTATTGCAAGGCTCTCTATTCACCGAATATTAAAACTTGGTGGATTCATGTGTTGTTCCATCCAATTGGTCCTATTGGGTTTTTGAGTTGGATATAAGAAGTATATCAATCTTATCTTTGAGGGAGTTGAGATTATCTCCCTATGTGTCAACAACTAATTTGAGCTAAGAAAATAAGGATTCAAACTACCTAAAATCAATGTCAAGTTGGTAAACTTTTTCCTCCGTGGCTAACATGTGTCAAGTGTGGTATGTGGTACTAGTTGAGACCACTCAAAGGGTTATCTCAGAGTTGTCGCAATGTGATTAGTGGCTTGAGAGGATTCTTTTAAGAAATGTCATAAGCAAATGTACTAAATGTCCCACATAAAAAAGGTTATTGGAGAGTTACACCAATTCGATGAATGTTACTCAAAGCGTCTTTTGTGATAGGTATTCCATATTGGTGCTTGTAGGACCTAGACTTGTTATTTTACTCTTGTATGGGTATTACTCCTCAATGAGTATTATTGTGCTAACATAGTTCCCAAATTCCTAATATTCCCAAATATGTAGGAATTCTATTACTTATTTGATAGAAGTTAGGGTTTGTAGAGTCTTATGGACAAAGGAGTGTCAAGTGTTATAAAGCTCTGATATATTGGAGGGTTTTCAACATTTGTACTTGGTAAAAAATTTCACAGTGCTAACTAAGGAGGATAAATCACACCCTTACATGTACTACCCAATTCTTTGGAACAAGAGAGTGATCTCATTGAGTGTTGTTCTCGATGTCCAATGGAAACAAGACAACTAATAGGTTTATGTAAGGATATATTCAGGTTCACCTAGGGGGATTATGATATACCTATTGATGTTACGGTAGTTGTGAGAGGTATTAACATCCATGTGTAACCTTTGACTATAATGGAATATTTTGGAAGCAAGGGAAACCTAAACATATGTGTGAAAACCATAGAAGACAAGTTGGCCTAGTAGAATAAATAATATTAGAATATTATCTTCCAGAAAGACAAGTCGACTCCATAGGAAAAAGATAAACAGAAAATATAATTACCGAAACATCAGGTCAACCCAGCCAAAAAAGTCACAGGACATATTAATATAAATAGAGTATGTTTTAGCTCATTTGTACACCCATTCAGAGAGAAAGTCTTGTGGAGAGTTGCAGTTGCAGTTGCAACTCCAACTGTAAGGAGGAATAAGGGTGTATGGTCATATCTTGTTCTTTGTCTCTCTCTAAGTGATATTCTTAGTGATATTCTTGGTGAAACTCTTGGTGATATTCATGGTAATACTCTTGGCGATATTCTTGCTAAGTATGGTGCACGTTTGAGAGAGTAGTGCAACTGTAATAGTTGCAGTTGTGTATGGTACTTGTTCTGTGGATATGGAGACTCTCTCTTTTGTGTGCTTCCCTTGGAAAATTAGTGTTCTAATTTTTAATTTGTTGTTGTAGTTAGTAGCTAAGGTTTAGTTGTTGGTTATATTATGGCTTTCTGGAATAATTCTATCAAAGGTTAAGTTGCTCGGGGTGGCTTCGTGCCTATGGATGGGTGACAATAGATATATTTCTATGGTGAAAATGATCACATAAATTATTTAACAGGTTATGGGCCCACACTGTATTTAGATATTCTAACCACTGGAAGGTAGATTGTGAAGTTCATTGTCAAGCTCGTTATAACACTAGTTGCAGTTGTAGTTGCAATTAGGTTTTGCAGTGGCAACAAACCCTAACCCATTTGTTTGGGTACCTAAAGTGAAGCATTTGGCATATTTCTTTGACATCCTAATGCACCCTATCCTAGCACACCTATTGGCACCCTCAACTAAAAAAAATGTTAGGTTTGATTTTTTCGTCAAAGTCAAAGTCAAAGGTTGACTTATGGTCAAATTGAATTTGTGGTCAAAGTTGAAATTTCAGAGTTTCTAGCTTGTTTTAACCATTGAACCTTCTGATTCAGTTTCTAATCTCTTCTTGTCAAGATGGTGTCTAGTTTTAGCTTAGAAAGATAAGTTGGAAAATGCTACAAAGATTTCAAAGGTATGCACTTGTATATGTTTTCAAGTTATATCATCTAGCAAAGCATGAGTATGGGAATGTACTAGAGACCTTGTCCAAGCAGTGATATTGGATTCAATACATTCAAAAGAACAAGCAAACTCTCCATAGAATTTGAGGCTTTAGGTTCCAGGTTTGATTAAATTGACAAGTTTCCAATTTGGACACATCGAGATTGATAGTTTCTACATTACAAATTGTGAAAGTAGTCTTTGAAAGGTTCTATTACTAATAGATGTAATGAATACTTGATGGCATGTGAATACTATTGATATATATGCTTATTGTACTTGTTTTCAAAATTAACTAACATCTCCTCTAGAGAGATATTTCTTTTTTTTCTCCCGGGCAGTTCACCTTGATCATACTATGTTGATCGTCATGAAATTGTTATTCATTCTTGTTACCATAGATATGTTCTTATGAAAATTCCATTATACTGGAAATACTTTTATTTTTCTTGTTCCAGGCAGGTCATAGGTGATAACTCTAGGAGGGAGCTACAGTGACAGTTACAAGCATGGAGCAGATGACTTCATCAATGGTGAAGCAGATGGTCTCACCAAGTATCAATTATAAAGGAAGTATATACGGCAATAAGTTAAAAACATATTCCAATTACAAAACCTTCCACCTTTGAAGAAGCAGTCAAGTAGAAAGAATAGAAGGAAGTCGTAATGGAATAATATCAATAATGAAAAAGGATGTATGGGAAATTGTCCC
This sequence comes from Picea engelmannii, assembly GCA_009831015.1. NCBI lineage: Eukaryota > Viridiplantae > Streptophyta > Pinopsida > Pinales > Pinaceae > Picea > Picea engelmannii. Next base: position 14,514 of record WSFP011427006.1, read on the forward strand.
TAAGTGGATTTACAAGATAAAAAATGCAGTGGATAGAAGTATTGATAAATACAAGGCGAGATTTGTGGCTAGAGAATTCTCTCAGCATGAGGGAGAATATTATGATGAGATGTTTTCTCTGATTTCCAGATATACATCTATTAGAGACATCATATCTCTAGCAACATCAATGGGTTGGAGTTTACATCAGATGGATGTAAAGACCACCTTTCTCAATGGTGTGATTGAGGAATAAGTATACATAGAGAAACCTCAAGGTTTTGAGGTACACCCAAGAGAGACCCATGTATGCATATTGAAGAAGGCCTTGTATGGAATCAAGCAAGCTCTAAGAGCTTGGTATGCACGTATTGATAGCTACTTGAAAAGACTTCGATTATATAAGAGTCATATCGATCCAAATATCTATTACAAAGTTGTGAATAATTCACTTTTGATTATATTGTTATATGTTGATGATTTGTTCCTAAAAGGTGCAAAGCCTCTCATTATTCAATGTAAGAAGGAGCTATCCATTGAATTTAATATCAAGGATCTTGGTCTCATGCACTGCTATTTGGGATTAAAAGTATGATAGAAGCGTGGTGAAGTCTTCCTAGGAAAAGGGAAGTATATTGTAAATATCCTTCAAAAGTTTGGGATGATGGATTGCAAATCCATGGAAACTCTCATGGTAATAGATTTGAGGAAGTTGAGAGACTTTGATTCTGATCTAGTAGACTCATCCCTATACCGACAATTGATTGTATCCTTGATGTACTTGGTGAATACTAGGTCAGACATTTTATTTTTTGTGAACATGTTGAGCTAGTTCCAGGTGGAGCCTAGACAAGAGCATTGGATAGCTGCAAAACATATCTTGAGATATATTTGTGGGACAATAACTTATGGTTTGAGATATGCCTGAAACAATGATATACAACTGCATGGATTTATTGATTCAGATTGGGCAGGGAGTGTGGATGACATAAAGAGTACTTATCGTATGTGTTTTATTTTGGCATCTGCTATGATATCATGGGCTAGAATAAAGTAGAAGTCTGTTGCACTCAACACTACAAAAGAAGAGTATATTGCATCTTGTAATTCTTGTACAAAATTAGTGTGGCTCTGTAAGCTGGTTTCTAGACTGTTTGATCAGGTGTTGGATTCGACCATGATATATTGTGATAACCATAGTTGTGTGAAGCTCTCAGAGAATCCATTGTTCCATGACAGTTCGAAGCACATTGAGATCAAGTACTATTTTCTCTGTGATAAAGTCTAGAGGGGATAAGTGGTTCTCCAGTATATCTCCACTAATGGGCAGATTGCAGATATTTTGACGAATCCTTTTTCCAAGATAAATTTTTCTTACTTGAGGGACAAGTTGGGGCTTGTGTAAATTGTTCCCTTGGTTTAAAGGGAGGAGATGACTTCCTTAGTTGGGAGGGAGCTCTGATATGTGGCATCCTGGACTATCAGCGAGCTACAGATCTATATCATGCTAGTAAAACTTAGAGATGGTCATACAACTTAGAGATGATGCTTGCATCATGCTAGATACGATCATTCTAGTACGGCTTAGATATGATACAGATGGTTGGAGTTGTTGATATAGTGGATTGAAGAGCATTGTGCTAGTACAACTTAGAGGTGGCATATAGCTTGGATATGATGTATTGACATCATGCTAGATATTTGATGCTAGTACAACTTAGAGATGACGTTGGTGAGTTGCATCATCCTAGATATGACCATGTGAGTACAACTTAGATGTGACATACAATTTAGATATGATGTATTGACATCATGCTAGATATGTCATGCTAGTACGACTTAGAGATGACCATAGAACTTAGAGATGATGCATGGGGCTCGTTTCATGCAAGTATATCTTAGATGTGGCATACATCTTAGATATGATGCATTGGCATCATTCTAGATATGTCATGCTAGTACGACTTAGAGATGATCATACAACTTAGAGGTGACACAGTGAGGCATTGATTTACATCATGCGAGTACAACTTAGAGGTGACATACAACTTAGATATATGCATTGGCATCATGCTAGATATGTCATGCTAGTACGACTTAGAGATGATGTAGATGATACCCCAGATCACGCCAATACATCTTAGATATAATGCATTCACATCATGATAGTACGACTTAGAGGTGATGCAGTTGATGACATTGTTGATGTAGGATGATATCAGATTATATGATTTGATTGTTGTGGAGACTGTATGTCTCTGGATAGTAGCTGTATGCTACTATGGTGGATGTGTTCCACTGGTAGTGACTGTGTGTCACTAGTTAATAGACATGTGCTACTAGGAGTGGTTTTGTACCACTAGGCAGTAGTTGTGTACTACTATGGATATACACAATTGTGTTCTATTGGATGGAATTGTAGCAGTTGTATGCTACTATCTGATTGCCATGGAGACTACCACTAGTGTTGGAGATGATTTCCATCAAGATGGATAATCAATGTGCTGGCGGAAAAACATTCTCTAGGAAGAGAATGGTCCAGGTAGAACAAATTGTTGGTGGAAAGACATTCTCCTTGTGGAGGATGGTCTAGGTTGATAATTTGTTGACGTATCATGGACTGGTATTTTCCTAGGGCACAAATTGTGGCCTGATCAGGAAAATGGTTCAGGACAGATATTCTCTCGAGGCACAGTTATTGGCCTGATTAAGTTGAATAGTCTACCCCCTAAGGACATGATGTATCGATTAGGGTGGTTGATATTGGACTGATATTTTCTAAGGAATTTGGGTAGAGATTGATCTCTATGGTACATATGACCCGAGTAGAAAATAGTCTGAGACTAACCTTCCTGTAGGAATGGTCTCTGTAGCCCATTGTGGGGCTTTAAGCATATGTTGGGACAAGTCGTCTCTATAGGAAAAAGATAAACATAAAATATAATTACTAGAAAGTTAGGTTGGCCCAGCCAGAAAAGTCACTAGACAGATTAACATAAATAGATGACGTTTTAACTCATTTGTACACCCAGTCAGAGTGCAAGTCTTGTGGAGAGTTGAAGTTGCAACTGCAAGGAGGAATAAGGGCGTATGGTCATATCTTGGTCTTGGTATCTCTCTAAGTGATATTCTTGGTGATATTCTTGGTGAAACTCTTGGTGATATTCTTGGCAATACTCTTGGTGATATTCTTGCTAAGTATGGTGCAAGTTTGAGAGAGTAGTGCAGTTGCAGCTATTGTAGTTGTGTATGGTACTTGTTCTGTGGATATGGAGACTCTCTCTCTTGTACGCTACCCTTGGAGAAGTAGCACTCAACTTGTATTGAGTTGTTGTTGCAGTTAGCAACTAGGGTTTATTTGTTGGTTCTGGTATGGCTTTCCAGAATAATTTTTTCAAAGGTTAAGGTGATCTGGGGTGGCTTCGTGCCTATGGATGGGTGGCAATAGAGATATTGTCTATGGTGAAAATGAGCCCATCAATTATTTTAACAATATCGAGAATACATGGAAGACAAATCCATATGCAGGTGTTTTCTGATGCAATACTACTTGGAAACATACCAAAAGAGGTTACAACGATATCCAACTAGGTGATGCCCGCTGTATTTTCTATGTTTATTCTTCACCAACCATATGTTTAATGTTGAATGACATATCTCTATTCTATTTAAAGGTGCCGAAACACATATCTATCCTAAAAATAACTCTAAAATTTGGAGTGTGTTAGCTTAGGAAGGAGATTTGATACCTCTTGTAATGTATATACCATGAACAACATTCAAAGAAATATAAGTGCAAAAAGAAGAAAGTGCAAAAGACAATGAGATGAAGCTTGTAGAAGATAAAAATTTTATTAATAACCTCCTTTGAGTAGGGTTTGTAGGGTCTTAAAGATGAAGAAGTGTCAAGTGTTATATCTCTCTCATATATCGTAGGGTTTCCAACATTAGTACTTGGTCAAATCTTTCACAGTGCTAACTAAGGAGGATACATCATACCCTTACATGTACTACCCAAATCCCTGGTACGAGAGAGTGATGTCATTGAGTGTTGTTCTTGGTGTACTATAGCAACAAGACAACCGATAGGTTTATGTAATGCTAGATTTAGGTTCACCTAGGGTGTTTATGATATACTTGAGAATACATGGAAGACAAATCCATATGCGTGTGTTTTTTGATGTAATGCATGTGTTTTTTCAGGTAGTACTACTTGAAAACATACCAAAAGAGGTTACAAAGATATCCAACTAGGAGATGTTAACTATATTTTCCATGTGTATTCTTCACCAAACACATGATTAACTATTGTATGGCATATCTCTATGTTATTTAAAGGTGATGAAACACATATCTAGCCTAGAAAGAACTCTAAAATATAGAGTGTGCTAGCTTAGGAAAGATATTTGATACCTCTTGTAATGTATAGAACATGGACAACATTCAATGAAATACAAGTGCAAAACAAAGGAAATGCAAAAGATAATTAGTTGAAGTTCATAGAAGTTAACCTTTGTATTGATAATCCTAAAAGAAAGAGAGAAATGTCCATGAGCCTGTTCAATAAGGAAATTTCCTTTGCCCTAACTACTTGTGGTCCCATCCATAATGAGTACAGACCACCTGATAGGATTTATATAATAAAAATAACCCCTTTTAAATTAAGCAAGTGTCCACTAACTATCTGATGGACCTTATTTAAAAAAGATGACCTCTTACATTAATTGACTAACTCTCAAGTACCCCAAGTAGGGAGGTTAAGATAGGATCCTTATACTAGGTGTAGTTTGGTGGATTTGCACCATTTCTAAGAAATATAACAAACATAAACAAGTAGTGACGCACAAAATCTAGTCAAGTAGAACCAAGAAAGTTGAAAATTAGTAATGGGTGGGCTAGGCCCATGAAAATTTTGATGATACTTGTTTTTATGTGTGCATTTATATAATGCTAAAAAGAGTTCATGTGATAATTTAACAAGCCTTTAAGAGTCTTTGAAAATATTATAACTTCCTATATGTGGGCAGTTTTAAAAGTATTAGGCATTTATTGATCTTCATTTAAAGATGTTATTTGGAGATAACTTAACAGTGTGGAATTGTTTAAGTTATGAATGGTAGAAGCATAATAAAAATGAAGTAAAATGTACAATTTATATATCACTACATATGATAAATATGAATCTCTCATATTTGCCTAGAATCACATATCAACTATATAATGGCATTTTGGTTTCCAAGGGAAAAAACTTCAATTGGTCATTATTCATCTCTGAATAGACCGTGCACTATTGTTGGTTTATAGATGAAGTGGTACTAATCACCATTGGAATTTTTTAATCTTGCATAGGGTTCCATAAGATCCCTGTTGGAAATTCTTATCATATATAGGCTCCCATAAGATCCCTCGGGTGCTACATGCCCCAATATCCACTCCCATCTTTAAAAAAAAAAAAAAAACTCGACAGCATGTTTCGATTGGTTTCATATTGTGATTAAAAAAGCAATTAGTACAATCCGGTTTACTGTTTCCAAGTTGTACTTAGTGCAGAGGCTGAAAAAAATGCAGTAGAGTTTTCCAGAGATGTGATGGGTATGGGCGTCCCTAGGTGGGTAGCGTGCTTATCATTCCCGTCCCTTAATAGGCAGCGAGGATAGAGTGCTAATCATTCCCGTCCATTGATAGGCAGAGATTTCAAGAGAAGATGAGTAGTACAAGACTTGAATAACTCATTAATTGTGTAGTACCGTTCTAACAAGACATCGATTCCAATTTGAGTTTCAGTGATGGAATGGTTTTCCAATTTGAGTTTCAGTGATGGAAATGGTCTATAGGTTAACCTATAGAAGAAGTAATTTTAACGTCCACTAAGCTAACAATAAGCTACAAATTTTAACCTATAGAAGAAGTAATTTTAACGTCCACTAAGCTAATAATAAGCTACAAATTTAAGACCAAAATGTCGCCATTAACTCTACTTACATCACCAGACATAAGCCATTCCACATTGTTCTTCCATTAATGCGTGCCGCTTATTGCTCCCCTGATGTGCTAGACTAGACTAGACCGTTCTCCTTTCTTCCACTGTCAGCAGAACAGCCATGATCAGTACAATATGGATTCAACTTCGTATGGATACAGTATGGATTCAACAGCCATCATTCATAACCCTTCACTTTCGGGTCCAGATCACTGCAACTGCGGGACAAGAAGGCCAGCAGAAATATTAGGTGACTTCATTAATTCATCAGAAGTGGCGATTTGTTGGACCGACGAAGAGAAGGCTGCCTCTCATATTCAAGTGAAGAAGATGACCGCAAACGAAGATAAACCCAAGCGGAACAGTGTAGTTAGGGGTATCAAATTGATTGTGATTTCTGTTTTAGTTTATATTATATTATTATATTATTAGTATAGATTCATCTTAACTTCGGTTTTATTAAGAGTTGAGATTAATCAAATCTTTCAAATACTGTAGTTAGCCGTTAAAACATGAATTCTGAAAACGATAAAACAAACACAAAACCACACAGAATTGAATGAATTGAAAAGATAAAACCTAGAAAAAGACAATCTAAGCCAGCAAAATCATTAAGCTCACCATATAATTATCACGTTTTGGGAAGCTAACTTTCCATGGTGTTAGTAGAATAAGTAGACAACGCCCTTTTAAAATATTTTTTTATATAAATATATTAAAATTTAATTTTATAATATTTATAATACCAATAAAATTTATTACTTTTTAATTCATAAAAATTAAAAACTAAATATAAAAATTAAAAACTAAATATGAAATCATATGGATTAGTCATCATTTTTTCAATATCCTATAAACTAAAATTGATTTTAATAATAATCATCATTATTAAAAAACGTTATAATTAATTGTATAAACTATCCCATTAAAATATGTTGAGTGAAGTTAATTTTAATATTTTATTATTAAATTTTTTGTTTTCTTACTAAAAAATAAATAAATAATAGAAAATAAATAAACTTTAATATATAATAAATTAAATAAAAATTAAAATATAGTGAAACCTTAGGGTATGGATTCTTCTTCAAGTAGTTTCACTTTCACATTATTAGTGCATAATAATAAGGGTAGGGGGTATTCGGATCTCTCAAAATGCAAGTAGGTCTACTTGCTTTAGTCCACATGCAGTATAGACTCTGAACTGAGTAAGCCCATAGCTGTGAAAAGCTCAACTTGGACTAAGGCGACTAGGCCGGAAAAAAGAATAAGAATTGCTTTAAAGAGCATTTGCAGTCGTTCTATGGTCACTTAATCCCCCTTCAGGTAGGATGGATCATCTAAGGTAAAAAAGTGTTTATACAGTGGGAAAAATTTTTCTAGGAAGCATTAAGCGGGCTTGACCAAAGGGTGTTAATGCTCACTCATCATATGGGTGAGGAAGAGGAAGCGAACAACAATGGTGCGATGGTTTTTGTTAAGGGAAATTGGCTTTTCTTGAAACAAAATATGCATAGGCCTTATGTAAATGAAGATGAAGTATAAAGATGGAGAAGATGAGTGGACACTAAATAGGAGAGGAAAGGAGTGGAAGTCAAAGAGTAAAAACAAGAGAGGTAAATGAAGAGGACTTATAAGGATGGAGGAGATGAGGGTGAAGAGTGAATAGAAGAGGGAAAGGAGTAGAAGTCAAAGAG
>ML865133.1:9254-22166 GCA_009831015.1 Picea engelmannii
GATCTCCAATGCAACTCTGATATCAACTTAGAATATGAGAAAAAAACACACACATGTGAGGCTACACTCATAATATCTTATTCTTGAATGAAGACTGATTACATCATTACATAGGAAACGACTCTACTTAGTCGGTTACAACAAACGACATACAACTAGAATCTACATTAAGTGAAGTAAAGTTCAACTACGCAACTAACTCTTGTTGCTCCATTATTTCCAAATCTTATTATAAAAAGTGTTATGTTACTTTTACCATCAAGTATGATACCATTCTTATGGGTTGTTGTGACTTGCTTATTAGGATTTCATATCATTTTGATCACAAAGTCATATAGTATGATACCATTTTTATGGGTTGTTGTGACTTGCTTCTTAGGATTTTATATCATTTTTATCACAAAGTCATATCTAAAGTTTTAATAAGGAATATTGGCTATGGAAAGACAATAAAGTATTATAAATTTACCATTTTATTCAGTGTACACATTGGTTCTAACATCATCATGTATGATTTCACAAGCCAATATCAACGACTATAGAACTCTAACTATGCTTACAAAACCAAAGAAAGCAAGGTTTTATATAATATATTGTCCACACTCACATATAAATGTATTATTCCTTATTATTATTATGCATATAGAATATTCACTTATGGTTTCATGTAAAAATATTCAATATGACAAAGTTATTCATTTTTTCAACAATAATTCTACTCTCATCCAATGTTTTGAGAAAATGTATTCACCATTTCAAAATCTAGAGATTTTTACATTTTTCAATGAAAGGGAATACCTCTTACTTTATTATAAATTAAGGAACTTTTCTTTGAACAAGGGAGAGATGACCATACCTGTGTGGTTTTAGGATATTTTTGGTCATTTGATATATATTAGTAGATTTGTTTTTTTTTTTTTTGTTTTTTTTCATGTAGTTCACAATTTTGGATATTGGTGCTCTCTACGTTTACAGATAACCCCCCTGAAATTTGCGAGAGAACATGGAGAGGTCGAGAATTTTCATAATATTGAAGGATCAACAACAAGAGCATATTATAGACCCATTTAATGACACAACATGTCACTCACAATGAATTGAACCTGGGTGGGAAGGGTAACAATCATTCCTCCCGGAAAAAAAAACCCTAGCGATGGCGGTGGCCTCCTCTGCAGATCCACGTGCCTCTTCGTGTGAGCTCGGCCCTCTCCAGAGCTCGCACCCCTTTCGTCCCTCTGTTCGACGCCCGGGCGGCCCCTCCAACGCCCCGTCTAGACCTCCTCCCACCTTTGCTCAGCCACATCCTCCGGAAGCCGCGGCAGGCGCATCCTCAGCCACCCCGTTTATTCCAGCTCTGCCCTCCTTCAAGGACGCGGTCCAAGGCCGCTCCTCTGGCTCTTTTCCTGTGGTTCGTGAAGCCCCGGATCCAGTGATCCCTGTACCTCAGGAAGCAGCGGACCGCAAGGATTTTTTTAGATCTAATGCTCTATTTTGCAGGTTTAACAGCTACTGGCCTCGCCTGGCGGATATGCATTCTTGGATCGCTACAGAATGGACTCCCCTCCTCGACTTCGAAGCTCACGTTCGCCCTTGTGTTAAAGGTTTCTTCGTCGTTATTTTTTCCTCCGCTAAGGATAGAGATTTGATCTTCAGCTCTGGGCCCTGGTTCCGGGGAAGGTCGGGTCTATCTATGCAGCTCTGGGCCCTGGTTCCGGGGAAGGTCGGGTCTATCTATGCAGCTCTGGACCCCTTCTTTCGACCCCTCCTCAGCTTCCATCCCTACGGCCCCCGTGTGGGTAAGGCTCCATGGTCTGCCTATTCATTTCTGGGGGGATTCTTCTCTTAGCCATATTGGAAACGCTCTTGGCAAGTTTCATAGCAGCAGCTCGGAAACCAAATGTGGCTTCACTACTTATGCTCGGATCTGTGTAGAGATGGATTTCAGTAAAGAATTCCCAACGCAAATCACTCTTCAAGGGAAGAATTATTCATGGACGCAAAAACTAGACTATGAGAATCTGCAGTTTAGGTGCAGAAATTGTTTTCAAACATGGCACTTAACCATCAAATGTCAGAAGCTCCCTGAGAAAAATAGAAACCCCAAGAATCAACGCAAAGTTACATGGTGGGTCAGATCTCTCCCTGAGCATCAAAGCATAGAACCGGCTAATGATTCTTCAAGCGAGGAAGATTCAGAGATTGTTCCACATAAATCGGAACAAGTCTCCTCTATTCAAGAGCCACAGCCTCCTTCCCCTAAAGAGCCCAAGGGAAATGCCCAGGTAGGATCTGATCCAATCATAATGCCAGGTATTTCTCAGCCCGAACTCCAGGTCTCAAGCTGAGCCGATTTAGAAGATGAAGAAATCCCTGACTCAACTGATGAAGAAGGCCCCCCTCGTCCGAAGGAAAGACACCCTCTTCAAAGCAAAGAATGGCAGACAGTGACAAAAAGGAAAAAAAAAAAAAACTTTCAAGACAGAAAGGATGTAGTGACCCGCAGTCGAACCGGGTCACTGAAATAATGCTGAAACACAGTGCTGGCCAGAAGCTGAAACAGTGCTGGAGCATATGCTGAAACACCGCTGGAAGCTGAAACAATGTTGAGTCATATGTTGAAACAGTGTTGAGATAGATGCTGAAACAGTGACTGGAGTCTCGGCAATTAACTTTATACCAGTTCTTTTTTAAGGCGTACAGGATCTAGTTTAGTTCAAAAGTCTAGAAGTAGAATGAATCAGAAAGACTGGCCCGAAAAAATTCGAGACCATTTTGTAACCGATTCTGTGGCTAGACCACCCCATTAATATATTCTATAACCGTTTCTGTTAAAAAAAAAAAAAAAACAATCATTCCTCCCAACCATCCAAACTACATCCAATAAACTATTAGTAAATTTATTACTTATAATATCATTATGTTTATTCAAAATTGCATTTGAAAAAAAATATTTTTATTCAATAATTTTTATTAATATTAATGTAATTTTGTATTTCGATGAATATCTATTCTTATTCTTATTATTAGCTTTTGTTTCCAATTTTATCACATACTCATATTATAAATATTAATAGCACATGGTTACTTCAAAGACATTAGTAACCTACATTATTTTTTAAACTCAACTTTATTGTCTTATGATTGAGATATTTTTTTGTTTAATTTGTTTTATTGTGTGTTTGAATGAAAAATAAATGTTATGAAGTAGAAAGTGCATAAAAATGAGATTCACTTGTCTAAATTAATAATATATGTGTTATTATTGTTGGATAATGAAACATATTTTGACTTTATAATTATCCATGAATTGGAAGTGGATCTAATAAAATCAATCCTAGTTTCATACAAATGGAACATGTAAAAAAAACTCATTTAGAGAATTGACCCTTAATTCGTAAGGGAGTTCCTCTTAACAATATCCTCATTTATAGTGTGGTGTATAGAAGTTGAATTATGGATATGGAAATAAATACTTTAACATTGAGATTATTATTAAATTATATTTATTAGAGACTTAATTTTTTTAACCCTTTTCATAATTATAATAATGTTTTTTCTATTTATTAAGGATAAACATTAGTAAATAAGGTCTATATATTAATGTGAACAAGTATAATGTAAAAAGACTTAATAGAAGCTTCTGCTTTTAGAAAGATGTTTTTATAGAATGTTTTTGATCCAGATTTATGAGAGGAACGAAATGAAATATAGATCTACAAATAACAATAACAGAGATATAGTGAAACCTAAATTCTATTCAATAAAGAAATCCGTTGAAACTATAAAATGAAGAATGCAACAATCTTGTTCAAATGGGGGTAGTTAATCTCTGAGAAGAGATGTGGCAGCTACATGTATTCACTTGAGCACATTACAATGAGGCCTCTAGGCCTTTTTAGCATCAAGAAGTAATCAGAAAACACTAGACATCCAAAAACCTATCCCTAGGAGATGAAGTGCCAAAAGTCATGTGGGCTCTGATGGGGTAAGTTGCTACATAAACTTCCCAGGATCATAAATTTTGCATACGATCTCTGTTTTAGGTTCATGACAACCCATTCGAAAGGTTTATTCAAGGAATACACATTTTTCTATCACACTTTGACTTCATCTATAGTGTGACTGTGGCAAACCTAAAAAAATGTTGTTTAGGGTCTCAAAATGACCTCGAAGTTCAGGACCCAAAAAGCTAGAAAAAAACTACCAAGATGAAAACTGTATGTGAGCCAATTGGAAGAGGTGGGTGGCCACCGATATCCATCTGGATCAATCCTCCCCCCTTAGGAATAAATGGTTTCCATTGCATATCAGATGAGGAAATTTATGTTGAATTTGGCCCCAAGTGAACCACTTTCCTTGGTGCAGGAGATGCCCCGCTTTGACAACATGATAAAGATAAAGCTTATGTTGAATAGTACCCTTGACCTATGTGTCCATGATATGATCAATGGATTACCGTTCCATGTAGTCAGGGTTGAGATCTATTAGTATCAACTATTTTTCTATCTCTAAGATGTTCAATAATGGTGGAAAGTATGGCCGAAAGAGGTCCACATTAAACACTATGTGTAAGCCAAGGAAGGGGGGAATGTTGAGCTCAAAATAGTTGTCACCCATAGCCTTGGTGATGGTGTAAGGTCCATAGCGGAGTGGATGAAGCTTCTGGTGGGGTCCTATAAGCCGTTCTTTCTACAAATGCAACCAAAATTTATTGCCCACCTGAAACTTGTGTGGCACCCGATGTTGATCATGGCGTTGCTTGTACTTGGCATTGTACTTCTGCAAAATATCCTGAACCTATTGATGGATGTATTGGATTTGTTCAATGAATCAGGTGGCTTTTTCAGCTTCGGTTTGAGCATGGTATGATTTTGCTTGTGTGGATGCAAGGGGTAGTGCAACATCCATGGGACCCAATGGTTGAAATCCCAACCCCACCTGAAAGGGTTATGGTCGGTTGAGCTATGTATGGCTCTGTTGTAACTATGTTGAGCATAGGGAAGACTCTCATCCCATGTGCACTAATTCTTATAATTGTATATGTGCAATATATGCATGATCATCCTATTGAAAACCATGAATTGGTCATCCTTTTAGGGGTGGAAGGCCGTGGATTTCGTGAGCTTAGTGTCTAGCCATGACCAAAGGCTTAACCATAATTTGTTGAGGAACCGACTGTCTTGATATGAGACGATGGTTTGTGGTATCTCAAAATGTACCCACACGCGTTCGAATAAGATCTTGGCAATGGCCTCCACTGTGATGCTCTTCTTGCAGGAAACCAAAATTTTCATCTTGGAAAATTGATCAACAACCACGGGTTGAAGGAAGGCCCGACATCTAGTCCATCGAGATGGATTCCTAGGGCCTATCAGGAGTAGGAAGAGGGATGTACATTCCTTGTTTCTTAATGGTCTGTTTAGCAATGGCACAAGTCGTGTAGGACCTGATATACTTGATGACATCTTGTCGAAGTTTCAACCAATAGAAATGTTGTTGCAGAATTGCCATTGTCTTTTCTATGCCGAAGTGTCCTACCACCCGACTGTAGTGAGCTTCCCAAATAATATTTGCTCGCTCGCTTGATGGGACATAGAGATGGCCCAGATGGCACAACAACCCATCCCGAAGATGGAAATCAGTCACAACTGTTTTTTTTTTTCCATCATATGGTAGGTAGTGGCAAAGTCAGGATCTCTCTCCTAGAGTTGGGGCCATATAGAGGTCTCATGTTTGTGGGAGTGTAGCACCATGGTTAGTGATGCAACTAGAGGTCAACTGAGGCAGTCAACGATGCAGTTGGTGCTCCCTATATTATACTTGATGTTGAGATGGAACTATTGCAAGTATGTGGACCTCTTCTGATGGCATTCATTCTGCAATTTTCCTTGTCTTTGCATGAACTGTAGAGGCTTATGATCAGTGTGAATGATTGTCTCCTTCCCGAGAATGTAATTCCTCCACTGGTGGCAGGATTGTACAATGGAGTACATTTATTTTTCGTAAGTGGGGTACTTACAGATGATATATGATAGTTTGTCACTATGATAGGACATGAGATGTCCATACTGGGTGAGAACTGCACCCACAACACAATTTGAAGTATTTGTCTTAATCTCAAAAGGTTGTTGTGGGTTGGGTAATGAGAGAACTATGAATGAGCATAAGCGTTTCTTCAAATCATCTAACACTTTATGTTGTGATTGGCCCCGCATGAATTTTTCTTTACCACCAACCCTGGTCACTTGGCTAAGGGCCCATGCAATGTGGGAGAATCCCAACATGAACCTGCGATAGAAATTGACAAGGCCTAAGAAGCTTCGAAGTGCAATGAGTGTAGTCAGTGTTGGCCAGTCACGAATGACTTGGATATTGGCTAGATTTACATGCACCCCATGTTCATCAACAATCTATCCTAGGTACTGGACCTTGTTCATGCCAAAGGAGTATTTTTCCAAATTTGCATATAGCTTGTGTTGCTGCAGAGTGTGCAAAACTTTTTGAATATGTTGGAATTGTTTCGTTCAAGTCTTGTTGAATATGAGGATGTCATATAGATACACCACCAAAAAATAATTGGTGAAAGGCCACAAGATATCATCCATCATCCTCATGAAAGTTGTTGGGGAATTTGTCAAGCCAAAGGGCATGACTAGCCATTCAAAAATACCTTCTTTGGACTTGAAGGTAGTTTTACATACATCGGTTTTCTCTATTGGGACCTGGTGGTAGCTGGACTTCAGATCAATATTACTAAAGTATTTTATCCCTTGAGATGGTCAATGAGATCATCAATTTGGGGAATTGGGTACTGGTTCTTGACTGTGATTTTATTTAGGGCCCAATAATCAATGCAGATTCTCCACGTCCCATCTTTATTTTGTACAAGCATGATAGGCTTCCATAAGGTGATGAAATTAGTTGGATGTTCCCCTTCGATTAACTCTTGGATATGGCGCTTGATTTCCTAATTTCCCGACAGAAAGTGATGATAGAATGGATCATTGGGTAGTGGTGCGTTGGGGGTCAGATTGATTGAGTGCTTGACCTGATAGTGCAGAGGTACCCCAGAGGGTGAGGAGAAGATGTCTTTGTATTCTTACAAGACATTATCCACTTGCTTCTTCTACATGGAGAGACTTTCCACAGAGGCCATGGATGTGGTTGTAACCTTCCTCTCACTTTGAGTGTGAATCCTAAAGAAGACAAACTTCATGGTTTGAGAGATGACCTTCCTGCATTTCTTGGAAGAGATCAAGGAAATGGCAGTAGGTGGGACTACCTCGGGTATCTTGCACATTTTCCTATACAAAGTAATAATAACACTATGAGGCCTAGACTCATATACATCATGACATTTCCATAAATAAGGTTGGCCCAAAAGAACATCACAAATTTAAAGGGGTGCGACATCACAAAATACCTCATATTTTAATGGTTTGATGTCACAGGGCATGCGACACTATTGGATGATGTGAAGATCAATCCCTTAGCAGAGCCATCCGATGGTGTACAGTTGTGGGTGTGGTGTTGTTGGAAAATCCAACCGCTTGACAACCTTTGCTGAGATGAGTTTCTTTTGGCTACTACTATCAATGATGAGGTGGAGTAAAGTACCCTCCACCCACAATTGCAAATGAAAGAGGCACTCACCTTCCTCTAGTTCATCAAGTTCACTAGGCTAGCCGTTGGTGGTATTAATTGTGGCACTGGGTTCTCCGTCAATGATCCATCTCCCTTTTTTTGGTTCAGACTCAGTCGGATCCCACATCTAATTCATAGGATTTCACCTCGACCACCAATGTCTACTTTAAGCGACATTCAAGAATGTTATGCTAGGGGATCTTATGGAACTCACACCACTTCCCAGTGTATTTCTTTGTCTTCCCATTGTCCTTCTTTGCTTTCTACTTAGACTAGTTGTCCTGAGGCTATCCATCCTTGCTTTGTCCTTTGTTATGTGGTTTGGGGCCACCTTTTCCCTGCTTCTATTGTGAGGGGTTCACATATCCAAACAACCACATCTTTTGTTTAATCTTCTGCTCGATTTTGACATCATATCGATAGGCCGCACCCAAGGACGAGATGTCTAGAAAATCCATTTATGTCTAGATGTATCTATGGAAACCGTTGTGGTACTTGAGCACCAAATGTCAATTAGAGTCTTTGATACCCATCTTGGTGCGCAAGGTATGGAAGACATTGGTGAACTCTGGAACTGTTTGGTCCCTTTCCTGTCGTAGTGTGGTCCATATTATATATAAGTCATCAAAACTTCCAACATGGTATTATTTTTCTTTAATAACATGCCCGAAAGAACCCCAAGTGGGTGAAACTATAAATAATGTAGATTCCTCTATTTCCTTTTTCTCACAGAAAGTCTCCCACCAATCATTGACACGGGGAACGACCTTAAGGAGCCCAAATGTAATATTTTCACTATCGGAAAAGTTATGGATAGAAAAATACCGTTCTATAAGGTTTAACCATTTGTCTACAACATACGCATCTATTTTACCTTCAAATATAGTAATATCAAAATTGATTTGTACCTTGAAGGGGGCATCGCCTCTTCTCGAGGAAGATGTGTCGCTTGTTGGCAGTCGTCGAAGGATTCATGAAAAATTATCCATCATATTGTTCCTCTATCGCATGAGGGCTTCCTCGAGCAACAATTTAAAGGGATCTCCTGCCCCATCACCTCTATTTTATTCCCCCATGTGTGGTCGTTGGGTTTGGCGAGGTCGATCTTGCAAAGGCTCAAATGGTTCGAGTCCCAACTTCTTATACCCTGACCTTGTTGGGGACATGCACAGAGAAAAAAATGAAGAGAAAACCACTTTGATACCACTGATACAGATTTATGAGTGGAACAAAATGAAACATAGATCTACAGAGAAAAATAATAGAGATACAATGAAACTTAACTTCTATTTAATAAAGAAATCTGTTGAAACTATAAAATGCAGAATGAAACAATCTTGCTTGAATGGTGGTAGCTAATCTCCGAGAAGAGATGTGGTATATATGTGCATTCGCCTAAGCACATTACAATTAGGCCCTAGGCCTTTTTAGCATCAAGAAGTAATCATAAAAACCTAGACATACAAAAACCTAAGTCTAGGAGATGAAGTGCCAAAAGTCATGTGGGCCCTAATGGGGTAAGTTGGTACATCAACTTCCCGAGGTCGTAACTTTTGCATATGATATTTTTTTTAGGATCATGATAGCCCATTGGAAAGGTTTATCCGAGGACTACACATTTTCCTTCACAATCTATACTTTTTTATAGTGTGACTGTGGTGAGCCAAAAAAAAACATTGTTTAGGGCCTCAAAACAACCCCGAAAGTTTAGGACCTAAAAACTAGAAAAGAACTTTCAAGATGAAAATTGTATGTGAGCCACTTGGAAGAGGTGGGTGGCCACCAATATCCACCTGGATTCTTTAGAAGATAGAATTAATATAAATAGAAGTATAAGGTGTGAGGAATTTTTGTCTTGAGAATTATTGTAATAGAGTTTTGATGGAGGTTGCAACCCCCTTAAAGAGGCAAGTGAACTTGGCTTTCTATCAATAAAGGTATTATTGTTGGTGTTTTTTATTCTCTATATTTTGTTGTTCCACTAGTAATTTCTGAAATATTTCTATTTCTTCTTATTATAATAAATACCGTACCTTACAAGTGGTATCCGAGCTCTTTCCTTTTCAAAAATTGTGAGAATTGTTTTTCCAGGGTAGAGACGTGTACTATCGACATCTTTAAAGCACATAGATCCATTGTTCAACAGATAAATTGTGGTTGTAGTATACCTAGGGAGGTAATTATGGGGGGTACCTAGGGAGGTACCCAATGGGAGTAATAATATATATATATATGACCATGTAATGTAAACGTGTGAACATAATAAAGGTGATAAGGCTTTCTAGAAGGTTCCACTTACTAGAATATTCCTTCTCTAGAATGTTCTTAGGAGAGAGAGAGAATGCTATATAAAGAAGTGCAAGAAATGTATTGAGCATAGTGAAGTA
This sequence comes from Picea engelmannii, assembly GCA_009831015.1. NCBI lineage: Eukaryota > Viridiplantae > Streptophyta > Pinopsida > Pinales > Pinaceae > Picea > Picea engelmannii. The sequence continues at coordinate 19,286 of ML865133.1, forward strand.
TATTGTTATTGTAACAAACAAGTATTGTTTGAGGAGTGCATTCCTTCCATAAGGAATAATATATGGTGTTATCATACCTCAAGGGTTTTGTCTACATCCTTATGTTGAATATTTGGTGAATGGTTTGGTTTATTCTTGTTAATATTAATGGTTTATTTTAAGATATATTTTCATATCTATTCAAGCAAATAACAATTGATATCAGATCTCTTTCCTTGGCCAAAGAAGGGAAGAAATGTTTGGTTCTTTTTGCAGTTTTTTTAAAGGGAAAAAGAGGGGCGATGCACTTCAGACTCATTTCTGAAATGTTTTGCTCAAAATTTGCATAAACAAATTGGATATGTGAATTCCTCTCAGGAAAATTCCCAATTAAAAAAAATCGACTAAAACAAAGTTCGGGAAGTAAAGTTATCAACATTTTAAATTCGACTGTTTCCGTTTTCTTTTCTTTTTTTTTCGAGAAAAAAACCATGCGATTTGCAAGGTAAGTAGTTTTTATAAACCCTAGTTTTTGTTGAAGATTTATTCCAAGAAAAATGTCTTTTGCTGGAAAAGATGATGTCCCTTATATTCAAGAATATATACAAATGTGCAAGTCATTATGAAAACATAGGTGGAAATCTTGGTTACCATATGGTTTGAGAGAAGATGTTGACATATGGTGGAAATCATTGGACCATGTTAAGATGATGGAAATATCCGATGAAGAAATGGAAAATTTACTTTTAGAAAAATGGTGCCATGCATAGAGAAAGAACCAAGGGTTTATTTTCATGTGGAAACTCTATTCTACATGTTCATGGATGCATTCAACAAGAGAAGGTCATTATTTCTATTAACCCTAGTTGCCAACAAAATTTTATCAATATTTAGTTGGTTAATAGATTGCAAGTTCTGACAAAGAATATTCAAAGCACACAGATTGAGGGTTAAAATGTTAAATTTTTTAAATATTTGATGATTATCATGGATAAATATGTGTTGCGTTCTAATTTTTGTGTCATTGATATGAATGATGTGGATATTATTCTTGGATATCCTTGGATGGAAATAATTGGTACAATTAATATTAATGTGGAAAAGGAGTTTGTGAAACTTTGGTACAAGAAAAGGAAGGTTAAATTGCAGGATGTGTCTTTTAGTAAGAAAGAAAGGCCCATGGGGGAAAGCAATGAAGTTATTGTAGAATATGAACCTGCATCAAAGGAGGATTCTATAGAATGACATGAAGAAAAGCCCCAGGAAGGAAAAAATAAATAAGCTAAGGAGATAATTGACTCAAAGGAACACGGTATTGTAGAATTGAAAAAAAGGATTGATTCCTAAAGTTGTTTTATATCGACATTTTCACCACATAGAGAAACAAAAATTATCAAGGTAGGGGCATGGGAATCAACACAATTTTTATGGACCAACATGGTACCATAAAGGACACCAATCAAGTGACACATGGAGGATTACTGACATTGTAGGATAATATCAGGATCGAGCCACAAACCCATGGAACCAAAGTCACAATAACGATCCATATCAAGGTGAAAAGGAAATATTTGGACATCATGTTCATCTTCCATTAGGATGGATGGATTCTTGTACTTGGTACCAGTTGGCTACATTACTTAGCCAGTAATAATGTATGGTTTCTTCTCATGTTTCAAGGACGAAACATCTGAAGGGGGATGGAATGTAGTATACCTAGGGAGGTAATATTGGGGGGTACATAGAGAGGTATCTAATGGGAGTAATAATAGATATATGACCACGTAATGTAATAGTGTGAACATAATAAAGGTGAGAAGGATTTCTAGAAGGTTCCACCTACAAGAATATTCCTTCTCTAGAATGTTCTTAGGAGAGAGAGAGAGAATGTTATATAAAGAAGTGTAAGAAATGTATTGAGCATAGTGAAGTATATTGTTATTGTAACAAGAAAGTATTGCTTGAAGAGTGCATTCCTTCCATAAGGAATAATGTATGGTGTTACCCTACCTTAATGGTTTTGTCTACATTCTTGTGTTGAATATTTGGCGAATGGTTTGGTTTATTCTTGTTAAGATTAAGGGTTATTTATGAAGTTATATTTGCAAATATTTTTAGGTACATAAAAGTGGTTGGGGAAGGCTACACGCAGTAAATATATAATATTTCATGGGGTTACTCGAAACAAACATTTCACCTTATTGGAAACCTCTATAGCCCCTTTTGCTACCCCTTCAAGTAGTACCACATCAAACAAAATCTGTAGACGGACATCACTCCCACATACTGTCATGTATATCATGAGTCCCTTAGGTCTACTAAAACCAACTCTAGATAAATCGACCACCACCTGGCTGCTATAGTGACACCAAGAACAAGACTCAGGAAGATACTCTCTAGTACCTGGGTAATCGAGTAGTATAGATAAGGGTATGATTGAGCCTCCTTAGTTAGTGTACTGAGATATTGGGCCAAGTACTATTGTTTGACCTCCCATGTATATCAGAGAGCTATAGTAAAGGGAAAACCATTGCCTGTAGGAACCCTGAAAACCCTAACCTTTAGGAAAGGATCATAACAAAAAATAAACGAAAGGGAAATTATGTCGCACAACCTTGCCTCATGCATCCAGGTTTCGAAATTCCTACAAAGTTGTCCCTGTTAAAAATTTGGGAATTATGTCATTGTATTATTATTCATTCTAGAGTATAACTCCACAAGAGTAAAAAAATAATGAGTACAATGGTCCCAACGACACCCTTATTTGGGACCTATCCCATCAAATTCCTCTATTTTCCCTGATCATTGTGATACTTATCACTTTTAAGCCTTTTTTTCCATGGACCCACCCACCTTTCCTAGCACCCTTATTTTCAACCTATCTCATTGGCTTCCTCTCTTT
>ML865134.1:7353-22166 GCA_009831015.1 Picea engelmannii
TGTACTTCTCTATGCTACCATCAACAACATGCTTGATCTTGTAGATCCACTTGGAAGTCACTACTAGCTTCCCTTTTGGTCAAAAAACCACTTCCCACACATCATTCTTCATGATGGATCAATACTCCTCCATAATGGCATCCTTCCATACTTGTTGCTAACAACTTCTTCAAAAGAGGAAGGCTCTGAATCAATGATTTTTCTCATTAGCACCACATAGATGGAAAACTTGTGTGGTCTCTTGCTTTCTCGAAATGATCCCTTTGGAGTTACATGTCCTTCAACTTCCTGCAAAGTAATCTGGAGCCAAGTTGGTCTCTTTCATGAAACTATAGCTTCTTTAGGTGGATCTATGGGTCTCTTTGGCTCTACTGTCTCATTATGATATTCTAGAATGCATTCATGTAGAGTAGATTCAACCATGTATGCATCTCTTTGATCCTCCCACTCCTCTTGATGCTCATCCACGTGAGACTCCCTAGATATTTTGAAGGCTTCATCTTCATCAAATGTCATGCCTCAGTTGATCTCAATATGTCTCTATTTGGGAATGTATATTATGTAAGCATTCAAAGTCTCATTGTATCCAACGAAGGTGCCCTTCTTTCCTGAAGGCTCCAACTTTGTTCTCTTCTCCTTGGGAACATGTATATACAATGGACAAAAAAATATCCACAAGTGAATGACTTCTGGTTTCTTTCTAGAGAATACTTCTTATGGTGTCTTGTTCCCCAATATATTATGATGACTTTTGTTCTAGACATACATGACCATACTAGATGCCTCTACCCACAAATGCATGGGTATTTCTGGCCATGGATCATGGATTTAGCTTCTTCTACAATAGATCTGTTCTTTCTCTCTGCAACCCCATTTTGTTGGGGGTTATAAGGAGTTTTCAACTCCCTCCTAATCCCTACTTCTCTACAAAGTATTTAAACTCATTTGAGGTGTATTCACCTCCATTATCTGATCTCGAGATCTTAATATTTCTTCGAGAGATATTTTCCACTAAAGATTTAAATTCTTGAAACTTACTGAAAACTTCAGCTTTCACTTTCAAGAAGTAGATCCATATCTTACGTGAGTAATCATCTATAAAAACAACATAGTATACAAAGTTACCTAGGGATGGTACTATCATATGTCCACATACATCTGAATTTATGATGTCCAAGATCCCTTTGGATATATTGTCACTTCTTGAAAATATTCCCTTTGCATTCTTTCCAAGTGCGTATCCTTTGCATACTCCATCACGTTCTACTTGCATATCTGGTAGACTTGTAACCATATTTCTCATGACTAGTAATGCTTTGTAGTTTAGGTGAGCAAGTCTTAAGTTCCATATCTCACTAGAGCTAACATTGTTGTGTATAAGGGATAGTTCTTGGTGTCCCTTCAATTTATACAATCCTCCGTCTCAGACACCAATCACGGTAGCATAATCTATGCTTGAAATCTTGCACCATAGAAGGACTTGGCCATCCACAAAAGTTACCTTGAAACCTTTATCTTCTAAAAAAGAAATAGAAATAAGATTCTTCTTCAAGCCTTGTACAAACAATACATCTTTAATTGAGATAGAATTACCCGAATCAAGCTGGTAGGAGTATTTCTCCTACTCATTTGACTGTGTGTCTCGAATCATCCCCAAGCTCCAGTTGAAGCCATGAACTCTTTTCTATCAATTTCGTAAGGGAACTTATGAAGCCAGTCATGTTCTTGAAAGCACCTCTATCCACAAGCCAAATATCACTTCCTTGAGGGATAATACATGTGAGGGATGAAACAAATACATATTCTCCATCCTTTGATTCCTTTGTATTTTTCCTAGGTGTGGACTCTTCCATGTCCGTTGCATGTGTGTAACAACTTGTTTCCCCCAGTCTGTCAAACTAACTATCTTGGCCAATAACTATGGTAAAATCAAATATGTGAATGTTTGATTTGACGGACCTTTGCATAAAAGGTCGATGAATGTAAATTATATTATGAATATGTGTTGCATGACTACTGGGAGAGGGATGTGATAAAAGAGACCACGATGGATAATGAGAGGTGGTGGAAGGGACCTAGAATGGTTGCATTAACTTCCACCGATCCAGTACCGTACTGGTTTACACTTCCTCAAAAACTAAAGAAACTCTCTGATCCTGGAATGGATTTCCTGTCAAATTGGTGGGTGGGGAGGCTCCTCAAGAGTTAATGAGGGGATGGGGGTGAACCAACCATCCGTAACAACCCTTAGACCTAACCATGGATGAATAAATTTGCACCAAACACAACCTTGCATACAAAAAATTGGCAAGAGAGGAAATGTGGTAAGGAAGGGAGAAGAGCGCGTGCGATGGGGATCGTAGAGGAGAACTGGAGAAAACCCTGGAAACGTAGGGAGTTCTAAGTATCAGGAGAAGGAGAGTAACCTTCATCCTGGATTATTTTTCTGTATCAGGAGAAGGAGATTAACCTTCATCCTTGAATTCTGCTGAGCTGGAAGTAGGAGACTGAAACTCAAAGCATTGTGGTCTATCTCGGGGGTGGCTAGTGGTAAATCCGTTTGGAGTCACTAAGCCTATGGTTGGGTGGAAACGAGTACCCCTCTCAACAGTTGCATCATGTTGGTGGATCTGATAAGTGTTTTATGCCTTGTATTTTGAATTGAATATCATGAATACATGCTTAGGTTTATATGTCCATAATAATTTTTGTGTGGAATGATTGCCTGGTGTTTTAAACTGGAAATAATGAATGCATGTGTATGCTTACATTACATCGTTGGTTTCTGTACAAATGGTGGAGTCTGCGGCATGATTTCGCTCCACCAAGAATCATCTGGCTTGCTTGATTCTTGTAATAATATGGGAAGGCCCCTCGAGAGTACTCTTCCCTGGGGATTACCCCATAAACCTTAGAACCGTGTCGAACCTTTACCCAGAGACTCGACTGAGATTAGGGGCGATTACCCAAGAACCGTCTGAAGGTTCATGCAATCTAGACCTGGAAACCTTATGCTAGGAAGAGTATCTCTCTAAGGTCTCAGAGTCATGGGATTTTGAAGCCCCGAGAGGTTGAATTTCATGATTCAAGCTCAGAAGGGATAGTGAGCCCAATTATAGAAAGATAGAATACCCTATCATTTGGTAGACGAATGGTCGGAATCCTTTTGGGAATACCCAAAATCTGTCAAGACCGATGGATCTAGAGAAGGAGCGTAGGTGTTAACACCTTGACCCTTTCAACCTTTGCAAGTAGCGATGGGATCTAGGACCGTAGATCCAAGGATCTGATGGAGCCTTATTGACCTTCAATCTTAGCCTTTATATACGCAGGAGAGTAGCATTTCACTAACTCGTGAATTGGAGTGGTCAAGGGTAGGACTGCATGAACTCACGATTTGCGAGATCACGACGTGATTGTGACCATTTGATCTAGGTCACGGGAGAACCGTGGGATCAAAAATTTCGTGGTTATCACCTATCAGGGGTTTGGAACTTGAGAGAGTTTCTTTTCGACTGTAGAAGTAGCGAAGTGTCGAGCGCTGAGGGCTCGTGCAAACACATGGCCCATCCATGAGTGGTGACCATGTGGTTGATAGGTGGCATGACAAAAAGCACCCAGAGGAAGGTGGAAGCAAGTGACTGGCGGTGGACACTTGTCGCCTGGGAAAGAGTCAACCCATTGTTGACTTATCGTGTCTCGGGGTTTCGCAAGATGAAGAAGTTGTACCTTGATCGCTAAGGCCACGAAACGACAAGAGACGAGGTCTTTTGTGACTGGTGGCGACAACACAGCTCGTAAGAAAAGTATAGTGGAGGAGACAAGTGGAGTGTGCACATTGCTTTCGCAAAGTCCAAATAATGTTGACCTCTCATGTCTCATGAATTCACAAAGGAGGAGCACGAGGGCTCAACACCTCAACTAGCGTTTTTCCTAGCCTATGGTTACATGTAGCAGGTGCTAGTGAGGAGGGAGCCATACCCATAGCGTATCTCAGGTATCAGTGTTTGGAGAAAGGGTGTTACACATGATTTTGGTCATTCTGGTCATATATTAACAATAGTGTGTTCAGGCTCCCAACAAGGACTTTTTGCCTAAGAAAAGTGGCTCTTGTCTCCTTCCAAAAACATATTTTTAAAGTGAGTTCATAGGCTGCTTATGGCCTAGGGTGCGAGAATCCCTCATTCTCGTAGGCCACCCACACTTAGGGTGTGAACTTCTCGTAGTTTGCTCCATACACAGGGTGCGAACCTGTTTTTAAGCTTGGAAAGGAGAAGAGGTCTCGAGGGTTCTAGAAGGGAATCTTCTAGAAAATGAGTTTCCATTCGTATGGTTTTCATTTTACTGACTTCTCAAATTTGATGGGATCATCCTCATCCATGTAACCATCTCTCCTTCTCCTATTTATTGAAAGGTTTCTCATGGAAAAGGTTAAGCAAGATTGAATGAAGAATTGGTGAAAGAATTGTGTGAAGAACCCTGCTTGGACAGAAGATTGAAGACTCTATTTGGTATATCAAGAGGAATTGGATCTTCTTCATACAAGTACAGAGAAATTGTGTGAGTTGGAACCAAGGGTCATTGAAAGGAAGCTTGTAACATCAAGGCGACCAGGTTGTATCTTATACTTTCAATTAATATGATACAACGACATGTCCCTTTCCCATAAAGTCACTCTTACTTTATTGTGTAATTCCTTGATCATATGTATAAGTTGACATTGAATATACTTTTCTATATTCACTTTGGTTGGTTTGTGTTGTCTTGGACTTGACTTCACGAGAGCACTGGAGCAAAGTGGGAAAAATAGAGACCTAAGGAAGCAATATAAAGGTATGTCACTTATTCCTTCCTATTAGTAGATTCAATGATTACAACTTAGGGAAAGAGTCGTGTCTGCTTGTTATTTTTGTCTTCATTGAAAGATTGGTTTGGGTTTTGTTGTATATTTCTTTTCATTAGTTGCTGGTTTTTCTTAGTTCCACCACTGTCGTGTGGTTTCTATTGAAAATTAAAAAAACATTTTTCTCTTTAAAGCAATTTTTTATTTCGAAAATATTGGCATTCAATTGTTGAAATAGAACGAATAGAGAATTGGCATTGTTCATGATTCGTTGATATTGCATTTCAAAGAAGATCCTATATCGTAGTTCAAGATTGTTCCAGAAAACTTCTCTTTCCCTCCTGTAAATAGGATTCATCGAACAAAAATTGGTATCTTTCATCCCTATCTATGCATTGTTGGGTCAGAGTATCACACAACATCGGTTTCATTTCCATCTCCTTTGAGTAACAACAGCCTTTAATAATATTGCACAATTTTTAAAATCTAACTAGTAGCTATTTTCTAGGACTCTATTACACCAACATTAGCTAGGCTAGAGCTTTGGAATACGCAGAGAGATACACTCTCCAAAGCACAAAACACACAATAGAATCTTGTGGTAAGGAGTGTCAAATTCCATTTGCAACATTTTGTCTTGGGAATCCCTTCTCACACAAGGGTCAAACCCGAGGTCGCATTGATATTGACAGAGTTACTCACCCTGCTTTGTTGATATTAGTGTAGAGATTGCACGTATTACGGGGGTCACTTGAAGGTATACCCACAATGATGAGTGGAAGCCTCTCAAGCTAATTTTGGGTTAGATACCCTGCCCTTGCGTGTGGATCGGACTGTCAACTATTCCCCCAGGCTTTATTGTTGCTGGTGGTAACCTTAGTGTCCTATCTTATTAGGGTCTTACACAAGGTGACTGTGAAGGGGCAAGTCTTCATGGTACCTGGAATCGACGTTGGCCAAACTCACTCGGGATCCTTGGAGGGTATACCCATGATTATGTGTGGGAGCTTGCACTAGGGTGTAAGTCCGTTAAGCAGGTCGTCAACGTAACTTTTCCACCCTAGCCCAGACCCTTCTTGTCTCATCGTTGCGATGTTGGATTTCATCACCAACTAGTGACTTCGAAATTAGAAGGTCTTGTTTGCTTGGTTTTGCTTCCTAGATTTTTACTAGCACATGTTTTTTGTTTACCCAAGTTGACCATAGAATTTTATTCGTAAGTCTTTAACTCGATCACAATTGAACCTCCACATCGTTCGCGTAGAATGAAAGGCTTACCCCCAGAAAATCTGGAAGGTTCTCAAGTCTTTCCTAACAACTCATCGGAGGGATCTCCCCAACAGAGTGAAGTCCAAGATGTTACCACTCCACAAGTGGAAAGAACTGACTCTCTAGAACGGTTCTGAATTACCAATTCTCGAGAGGAATTTCGACTTCATCCCAAATCCGAGAGACATATTATGCGAGTGAATTCTTTCAGAGACTTGGTTGTTTTGTCTTCTGGATCATCGACTGGACCTTTCCCGTGACCTGAGGGTCAAGATCCTTTTTGGATTACTAGCATTTTTAGATGGGATCTCTTTGGTTCAAGAGAAGGCGTTGATATCACCATCTCACCTATGCTACCCGAAACATCTAATCCAGACGCAATACCTATTACAACTGCTTGTTATTTTCTTGGTACAGAAGCTCCGTGAGTTGACCACATCTTGACTCTCCCTTTACAAATGGTCCACTACATAGATACTACGAGTCTTCACACCAGGATTACCATGGCTAGCCAAGCCCCCATTGGCACAACGATTTCACCCAGAGTCACCCTGACACTTCCACCCAGATACCGTGCGTTGAATGCCTCTATTCACGCTCCTACGCAAATCACATTCAAAACTCCTGGTGGTCCCACTCCTTCTGGGAACTCTCCTCCCAATTTCATTCTGACACTTCCTCTGCCCCCTTTTAGAGGACCTTTTCCATCCTCTATCTGAGGCACTAATCCTAGTGGAACCATTCCATCATTCACAACAAATTACCATATTCCTGTTGGTGGACAATTTCACCAAGGAGGCCCAACTCAACCCCCCCTTGCAGGGAAAATCCCAATTGGAACACAACCCCCGATTGGAGGGAAACCCCCATCGACCCCACCCTATGGAAAAAACATACCTCCATCCTTGGCCTAGTATTGGAATCATCTTATACAACATAATCCTCACCCGACTGGGGGGAAACAACCTCTGGCTATCTCCGTCATACCCCTCGGTACAGGCCAACCCTATCTAGGTACGTCTAATCCTATTCGGGGCTCGAATTCTCAACCCCACGCCCCCATTCAAGGGTACAACCCTATGAGTTACTTGCCTCCACAACAACCACCGAATCTACCTGGATCTTTGCATTATATGCAGACTGCTTATGGTCCTACTGGTTTTCCGATGGGACTCCCTCCCCAAAGTCACCAGTACCCACATGTGAACAGACAATTACCTTTCTTAGCCACCCTGGACCTCTTGGATCTGTCGAGGATTTTAAATGATCTGATCCATCACTCTCCCCAATGGCCCGCCATTCTAGCCAAACTACCATATGACATCCCTAAATTCGATGGAAAACCCGGAGAGGACCCGAAGAATCACGTAATGAATTTTCACCTTTGGTGCTCATCCAACTCCTTGATGGATGACTCTATTCATTTATGCCTTTTTTAGCGAACCCTCACGAGCTCCGCCGCGAAGTGGTATATAGAATTACCACGAGGTTTCTTCGCTGACTTCAACACCCTCGCTATTGATTTCCTCACCCACTACCAATTACCGATCCACTATGAAATAGGGACCAAGATTTTGAGTTCTTTTAAACAAACCAAAGCCACTCATATCTCTAATCACATTCATGAGTGGCGATAGAGACGATGTCTCATCAAACTCAAACTTCCCGATCAGTTTCTAGCAGAGTGGTTCACAAAATCATTTGTAAATGACATCAGTCATGACATCGCCATGGGTGGAGTTGTCACGGAAGAATAGGCCATTAGTCATGCTCAATACGTTGACCTCGTTTACTCACAAACAGGTACTCTTTATGACTTACTCCCTGATGCGCCTCGTCCTTCTACTTCCGCCACTTCAACTACTCCTGCTGCTTCTCATGCGGTCGACGGTGTGATTGGCACTTTCCATGCCCAATCGCATTCCGTCCAAACCTCTAGCAACAACCCCAAACCCATTTCTTCTAATGTTCAAAATGCTCCATCTCCTACCCCTCCCACCGGAAAGACCTATGAGGTAAATTTTGTTCAATCTACCCCCACCAGTAAAAAAAAATCCAGAAAGGGAAAGGGTAAGAAGAAGGAGGAAAAAAATAATTCGCAAGCAGAGAGAACCAAAACACCACCTGTTGATGATAGGGATAAGCGCAAACCCCGATACCCTTGTGTTATTTGTGGTGATGATCACTACACTAAGGATTGTCCACGACGAGCCGAGGTTACTAAGTTTCTTCAAGGGACCACGAAACCACCCACTCCAACCGTATTGTCACAACCCTTCCCTTCTCAACAACATGCCCAATTGGTCATTCAAAACCAACCATCCCCCTCTAATACATCCTATGTCTTAATGTGTACAGGAGATTCAAAGAAAAATGACATCACACTTACCACTCGAGCCAAATATTATTCTTCCTCCAAAGAGAAGGTAGATACTATACCTCCTTCATTGGTCCAACCCTCTCCCATGACTCCACCTACCAATGGTTCTCTTCATCTCGAATGACCAAGCCTCGACACAGTTCTTCACTCTCCTCCAAAGGATGTCGTTAGAAAATCGGCATTCAATCCTCATGCCCATGCTTCCCAGAACTACAATATTGTTGAAGATCTGGCCCAAGCACCATCTGCGATGTCAGCCCTCAAAGTCCTTCAAAGTTGTCTTATACAACAGAAGGCACTGTTGAAAGCTATTGGTGAAATCAACCCTACAGATACGAATTTAATAATTTTTGACTTGGAAGATCACATTCCAAGATTACCCCCTCAACTCACATTCCAAATACAAGTTATTGTCTCCGACAAAAAAATTTGTAGAATTGTTATCGACGAGGGTGCCTCGACGTGTGTCATGTCTATTACCTGCTGGAAAGCCATCAAATCTCCTTCTTTGAATGAATCCCACAACACACTCAAAGACTTTAATGGCTCTGGTTTTAAGCCTTACGGTGTCCTCCCTTCGTTTCCAATTACGTTAGAAGGAAAAACAGTCCAAGTTGAAGTGGAAGTGTTTGACGCTCCTCTCGATTACAACCTTCTACTTGGTCATAGCTGGATTGATTCCATGCGTGCAGTTGTGTCGACTCTTTTCCATGTTGTCTGTTTCCCACATCAAGGAAAGGTAATTACCATTGACCAATTAGCCTTCTTTAACTCAGATGCACGTACTGGCAACGTACCGTTCATTGCCAAAACCCCCCCTGGATACGAGAACGTCAGTGTGGGTCTTCTTAAAGACTCCTCATTAATGGGTACCTTCCCCATCCCACCACCCGATGTTCCACATCCGTATGTTGCTTCAATCAACATGATATCCACCTCTATTCATGGAACCCCTATGTCTCACGACCCATGGATAGTACCCAACCCCAACGATCATCTTCGTTACGGAGACAAAAGGCCTTTGAGTCCGGTCGAATCTACCTATCAGGCCATTCAATCGACAACCCCTTCTACCCCCTCTCTTGGTGATCTATCTCCAGATCCTTTCCGTGTCATTTTTCGCACAGACGAGATGATTATGTTTGTTATGGAAGACACCCCCTGGGATGATGGACATCATCGTTCCATCCTCTTCCTGGAACAACACACCCTCGAGAGCTACCAACGGATCGCGACCCCATCGACTGTTGTCGTCGTTTATACCATTCCCAAGCCTACACAAGATGTGTTTTCCGAAGGTAACTTAAGTAATATCTCACCCACCATCCCCCTCGACATATCCATAAAACCTGGAATTGTCAAAAATGTGCATATCGGAGCTTCGTGTTCCCCTAACGAAATCGTCACCTATAAGTCACTTTTCAAATAATTTCGTAACGTCTTTGCCTGGAGCTATGAAGAAATTTTGGGTATTGACCCCGACATTGTGATACATGAGATTAAGACATACCCAGATGCTAAACCCATCCGACAACGCCTTTGTCTGGTCCACCCATGTAAAGCGGTCGCTATCAAGCTTGAAGTCGAGAAACTTCTCAAAGCCGACTTCATTTACTCGGTGGCTCTCACTGACTAGGTTTCCAATCTTGTCCCGATCGACAAGAAACAAGGAACAATCAGCGTGTGCATTGATTATAGGGATATTAACAAATCATGTCCTAAAGACAACTTTCCTACCCCCTTCGTCGACTAGATTGTTGACAATTGTGACAGAAGTGAAATCTTCTCTCTGATGGATGGTTTCTCTGGATATAATAAAATCAATATCGTTCCTGAGGACCAACACAAAACCACTTTTATTTGTCCTTGGGGAACTTTTTCCTATCAGAAACTTCCTTTCAGTCTAAAAAACACTAGCACAACTTTTCAACGTGCTATGTCTTATGCCTTCCATGATATCAAGCACATCGTGTAGCCATATCTCGACGACTTACCTGCTCATTCCATGCGACATGTCGATCATCCAATACACCTCCGATGTCGGTTTTACCATATACGCTTGAATCCTCACAAATGTGTTTTCTGCATAGAATCCGACCGAATTCTAGGCTTTATTGTTTCACGTCAAGGGATCAGGGTAGATCTTTTGAAGGTCGAGGTGATTCTCAATCTACCTCCCCCTTCTTCGCTTCGCCATTTACAAATTTTGCAAGGAAAAGAAAGCTTTCTTCATCGTTTCATCCCGAACTATGTCGAGCTATCTCTTGGAATTACACGACTACTCAAAAAGGGGTCTGAGTTCGTATGGGATACAATCGCCAACAAATCCTTCAAATCTTGAAACTGTCCTTGAAACGTACTCTGCTTTTCTTCCCACCTGATTATAGACATGATTATTTCCTCTACCTCGCAGCCTCGGATTACACCATCGCTATGGTTCTCATCCAGGAGGATGATTCTCATGATTCTCATGTCATCTATTACTTGATTCGAAGTCTAACGCCTACCGAAACCAAGTATTTACATGTTGAAAAAATGGCCTTGGAAGCCGTCCAAGCAGTTCAATGTTTCCAACAATATATCCTCTCTCGCAAGACTATGATAATTTCTAACTGCAACCCTATGTAGCACATTCTCACCCGTCAACTATTAGGAGGCAAATACTCCAAATGGATTGTGATACTCCAGGAGTTTGACCTAGAATTCGAACGTGCTAAGTCCAAGAAATCCTTAGTGTTTTTCGAGTTGATATGCGACTTTCCCTACTCTGAGACGGAAAATGTAGCAGCCGATTCATTACCTGATGAATCCATTTTCTTGATTAGTTCCGATGATCTTTGGTATGGAGATATCATCATATATCTCCAAACCCAGACTTTTTGGTCCAATTTGTCTAGTACTGACTGCTATCGAATACGCTACCAAGCCCGTTAGTATATTATCCTTGGTGATACTCTTTATCGTTGTCGTATTGACTCAATTTTTCGACATTGCCTCACGTTTGACAAAGTAGAGAAAGCCCTAAATGACTTCCATTTTAGGGCCTGTGGTGGTCATATGTTTGGGTATGCTACTGCCCAGAAGATATTGCGAGCAGGTTATTTTTGGCCTTCTTTATTTAATGATTGTATAATTGCCATCCAAAAATTCCACGCTTGCCATACCTACAACCATAAAATGCGGTCACATCCTGCTCCTCTTCAACCTGTGGTCTCCGTTGGTCCTTTTGCAAAATGGGGTATTGATTTCATGACATGTCACCCCCACTCGGTCGGGGAGCATGGATACATTATTGTAGCCGTAGATTATTTTACGAAATGGGCCGAGGCGATGTCGACATTTGACAACACCAGAAAGACCGTAGAATTATTCATATTCAATCATATCATAGCTCATTTTGGTGTTCCTCAGGCTATCGTCACCGATCACGGTAGACACTTTAGAAACTTCATGATGTCCGAACTCACTGAAAAGTTGGGTCTTCACCATGAAAACTCAACATCCTATTACCCACAAGCCAATGGCCAAGTCGAAGAAATTAACAAATTCCTCATAACTATGCTTCGACGAATGATAGGGATTCACAAAACAAATTGGCACACGATGTTGTTTTCATCATTGTGGGCTTACCAGACATCCATCAAGTCTGCTACCGGGTTTACAACATTCTGGTTAGTCTATGGTCTAGAAGCCATCTTGTCGATTGAATGTGATATACCCTCCCTAAAAATAGTCGTTGAATTCCTCCCAAACACTTATATCGAAGAAGAACATATGTTGTATCACATGCGATTAGACAAAACTCGTCGTGACGCCACCCTAGTCATAGAATCCCAGAAGAAACGCGTCAAAGCCCAATACGACAAACATGTCAAGCCTCACGTTTTATCTGAAGGTGATCTGGTTCTCCTTTACGAACAAGATTGCGATATGCTAGGAGCTGGAAAATTTGAAGCTATGTGGTGAGGTTCGTATATCGTTAGATGAGTTTTGGAGAAAGGAGCTTACGAGTTAGTAGATTACGACGGTATCCCTTTGAGCGAACCCAAAAATGGGTTGTACTTAAACAAGTACTATGCCTAAGATCACATGTTCATGAGTACTTGTATTTTATTGTATCATACTTCTTGTGTGTTACTGTAGTATGCTTTTTCATTATCTGGTCTTTGCCCTTATGTTACATTGTGTTTGGTTTCCAGATGTCGGAGTCTTCGCTACCCCACATTGGCTTCGTTGATGGTGCTAGCTGTAGTACTCAGAACCTTGCTTCTACTGCTTGGGCATTTTACACCCCTACAAACGAAATTATCACTCTACGAGGTGTGTGTCTCGTCCATGCGACCAACAATATTGCAGAGTATAGCACCGTTATCGAATTGTTGATTGATGCTATTTCGCTTGGTATCCGTCACTTGGTTGTACAACTCGATTCGTAGCTAGTAGTACTACAGTTAAGTAATGTCTATGCTATTCAAATTCCTACTTTATTACAAGTATATTTACAAATTCACCTCTTGGAACATTATTTTGATTATATTGAGTATCAACACATTCCTAGATGTCTAAATACATTAACTGATGCATTAGCTAACTATGTATTAGACAGAAATTTGGGTCATTTATAAACCAATCAAATCACATGTATCACACAACACAAGATAAGCTGGTAGAAGCCGTATATATGTATATAACGATCAAAAGTTTTTTACAAAAATTTTCTGTCCAAGGACCAAAACCTCAAAAATGAAGCTTGTAGCTTCTACAAAATAGCATCATGGGTGATGCTCATGATAACACAAAACTGCTCGGGCCACCCTACGAAGTAGTAGACTAATAGACTCTGACATGCCCATAGTGTGGTGCTGATAACGCCGAGGGATCTCCTCGATAGCCATGTCTGGAATATCAGTAGTCAACCCCTCCAATTTTTTCTCCACTACCTCATAGTCTTCAACATCCCATCGCGCCACTGGAGCCACCTCCCCTCACCGCTGAATAGGAGATGTCCCTAGAGGTCGATATGGCCCCACATCTGTGTCATCAAAAAGATATTTTTTTATTAGTTCTTGGACAAACATAAAAACATTTTATATGATTAAAATTACAAAAACCTTTAAAAGAAAAAAATGTGTACTTCTTACCTAGGTCACCCCACTGAGCATCCTCATGTAGGGCTAAATTCGGATCCCCTCGAAAGTCCAATCTAGCATAGGCATAGTCATCAATCATCAACATCTGTGATCGCAACCAGTCAAAAAATGAATCATTGTATTTGATGATGGGCCCAACTACGTGTCGGGCCATGAAGTTGCACCACCTCATCATCCTCAGATCCTGTGGGGCCGGTAAACCCCACTCAACCTATAATCTCAGCAATGGGACCCTCTCTAGAAAGAAGGACACTAAAAGTGATCCATACCCAAACCTCTTCAGGTCGCCCTTCCTGCATTTCGTCAATTGCCTCTTCATACCGCGGAGAACTTCATCCAACCAGTTGAATACTTGCAGCTCTATACACTCTATGGCGTATTGGAAGTAGCTCTGGAGAGCCATGTGTGGAGATGCACTCTCGACCATGCATTCTATAGTGAACAAGATGGTTCACAGGGTCAAATCTTGGACCCCCCAAATAGCCACCTTGCCTTTGCTTCTTTCTGCCTCTAGGACACAGTACTGGCGACAATACTCACTCATAGGGAGTCCGCCACCTCGGCTACCGGTCAAGCTAGCATGGTACCCACGCCATGATAACCCTGTCAGAAAGTAGATATCCTTGATATTTAGAGTCAAGGTGTGGACTCCCACGTGAAACAACTATTGGTCCACATCCCACATATGAACCAGGTACTCCAACAACCTGATTTGGGCCCTCATGCCCAGAATCCATAAGAATTTCAAGATCCCACAGTCTCGGAGGGAGGCAACGGTACCAAGGTCATTCCCAACAATAGCATCCTCCTCCTCATGTTCTCTTTCTCTCCACTCCAGCATCATGACGGTCAAATGCCTGCACGAGAACCATAAGAGAAGGGTCAGCAACTCATTTCAAACCTTGGCATATTTTTTATTGAGCACAAATCAAATTGAAATTTCATTTTTCGGCCCTCACAGGTGCCCCTTTAGCACAATCTAAGATTCTCCCAGCTGCCCTTAAGGTTGCCTGCGAGAATCATGCATTCTCACAGGTCCCGTATGTCTAGCCTGCAAGAATGCTCGGGCAAAAGTTTTGTCCCTAAAACAAACCTAAAACCTTGAAAATTGCCAATGAAAACAAAAACTAAACCATGAAAAAGATAGAAGATCAAGAGCTTACCTCATTGA
>ML865136.1:13682-35847 GCA_009831015.1 Picea engelmannii
CTTGCTTGACATATTAATTGTTGCACATTGCATTGTTGCCTTTGCATTATAGGCTAGATTTTCCCCCCAACCTTTAAACTAATTAAAAATCAACTCCTAGAACTTAAACTCTAAAACTCATCTAGAAACTAGGGTCTACCCCCCTTGGCTTCCCTAGGAGTGAACCTAGACGGAAGAGGTTCAAGTCAAAGTGACAGCGTGGGCTTTGAACCTAGGCATTGTGCCTCCAAGGATACACTAAGTGAGCAGGAATTAGCTCACGTTTGCAAGTGTGTATAAGGACGGCAACACTCTCCAAGCTTGTCCTTCATTAAATTATAAATGGTGCTCGATGTTGCTTCCCTACCTGGAAATCTCTACTACACCCAAAATCTATCGCTGGATGTCAGGAAATCTATCTACCAATTTCTCTCAAGCTAACTGAGAGGGGTATGTCAAATTAAGATGCACGTACCATTGATCCGAAAGTGTACTAATGTCTAATTCACTCTTGTCCATCGTAATCGAAAACGACATATTCTTCAACCCTTGTTTGAAGTCTCATGCAACTCTTTCAAATGATTCCAAATATTTGTTGAAGTCTTCCCTATTTGGACCTTACGAAGCATTTCATATATCACAGACAACTCAAGCATCATTAATGGCTATCTGTCTCTCATCAAACTTGTCCTAGTCTCTACTCGTAACTTGTGGTCGGGTATCATTACATAGGACAATAGTAGCCAAGCACCTATACTCAAATATGGCCAACATACATTACTTTCACGTATTGTAGTTTTTGTCAGAGAACCTCTTGCTACCTTCTAGCATGATGTTGGGTAAAGAGGCCATTGGTACAAGTCACAAATGCAGAAATAGACACTAAAAAATGTAAAATATTGAAAATACCTATTCTTTCCTTCCTCAATCTGCAATCCCATAGTAAGAACACCTAGATACTAGCTCTAAACAACAGTAGTAGCCATGTATCGCTGAAAAACACACATATCTCTAATAAATTTGGATTTTAAAACTAAAAATCAATCGATCCTAGTTTCTAATGATCCGACACCCGTTTGGCTCTTTAATGTGCCACGGTAGTGATCCCTCGATATGTGTCTATCGACCGCAATCCCTAGGTCTTTATGCTCGCACATATTCCATGAAACCCAAACTGTTGAAGTAAGAAGAGTGGAAACCTTGTCTTTCAAAGGCCTAAGACTCTTGATATGGCTTTGATAATGTCGGGTTCTGATACCATACTAGATCCATCTTAATCCTGGATCTATCAAGTGCCGAGAGGGATCAAATCTCTCGAGGTACAAACCTCTTTTAGAGTACAAACCTTGAGAACAGATTTGCACCTTGAGAGATTTGATTCTCTCTGCACTTGATGGATGTAGGGTTAGGATGGTTTAATTAATAAATATGCATTTAATACCATATTAGTTACTTATACAAATCTATAATTAAATAATGGAATGCAAATTTTTTTTATTGTACATGATGCAAGACATGAACTAATGACACCAAAATCGGTCAAAATGGAAGTGAACTAATGAAAAAACAAAAAGCCAGTAACTACTAACTCTCTTTCCGATGAAGCAACCCTAGGATATTTTGCGGATGAAGAAACCCTAGGATATAGCTAACAGACATGCCCTAATTCTGTTATTTCATACCCTACACCACCTGCCCATCTGGGTCCACTTAGATGGGATTGTGGGAAGCACCCACTGAACCCATCTCTCATAGGCCCTAGCATAATGATTGTTCATGATGTAAAGGCTAGTACAGATGCTATTAGAGTAAGAGAGTGCTCTCCTAGGCAATAAATAATAAGGATTGGACCGGCTTAGATATTAGTATTGTTAGGTCGAACAACCGTATAGGATTCAGGTAAGCGACATTGAATGGAGTCCAGAATGTATTTCATTTGTTCTCCCTATACATTGCATTACCAATGTTTATTGAGAATAGAAATAAAAATACAAAAGCCCAAGTGGTCAGCCTGGCCTAGCCTATATCCCAAGCCAAGCCAAGCCTGTCGTTTGTTTACAACTTTACATATAATATTAAAGGTCTGTGAATCTATATTTCGGTGTCTTTTTGTATATGTGCAATACTTTTTACTGTTCAGCACTCTGCTTTTAAAATTGGAATTCCATTTTGTAAGAGGTAAAGGAGGGGTACATTTGACTGGAATCATTTTATCTCATTGGTCTATTAGATTTGTCTATGTCATTCCATTGAAAGGTGTTATTGAGCAACTCAATACCTTAGCACGCAGAAGTTCATAGGCACAATAACATTGACCTGATTGTGCCATGGTATTTTTTTTTATTATTTATCAAAGCAGAAGTTCATAGGCACAATAACAATAACACAGTCACATAAAGAAAACCAAGATTGAATTGATAATGCGAAAGCAAAAGCTTTGTTATAAAAAGATACAAGCTAGTCAAGTCAATCCACTTTATAAATGTGGGATAGACCAAGAAACACACCAAAGTGAAATAAAGCACCAAAGCATAAAATAACCTAAAGTCAAAGCGGCTTTATTAATACATATGTCTAATATCTAATTGACATTTACTTTTAACAAGATGCAACTTGTCAAACAAAAGGCTGAACTACTTTTGAAGATAATTAATTGCTTCCTCCCTGCTCCTCCTTTTATGTTTTGACCTAACTTTTCACTATCCAAGTCCTGATGTTTCTGGCTGACTTCTTTGATTTGTTGTTTTACAGTGCGTTATCTCACTCTTTTACTTTCCAGTGTCCTTACTTCCCTGTTTTGTACTGTTTCTGAATTCAGTCATTCAATTCGAGTTTCTTAATGAACAAGGTATATAGAAATTCTTTACTTCAACTGTCAAGTCAAGTTACAGCCATTAAAATAAACTATATTTTGATTGTTAGATTTTTGTCCATCATATTCAACAAGACTGCAGAATAGTCACATCAACTGAGCTATCCAAAGATTTCCTATCCGTTTAGTTCATAGAAAGCTCTTCTATGAGCAAAACCCATGGCCATAATCATAAGAAACATTTGTAAAAGGAAGATAAGCTACAAACCAGCCAATTGTAGATGTGGAACAATCTGCTTATAGCGCTCAAGTACTTGTTCAAAACCATGGCAGGGTCGATTGTTTTCATAGAAGCTGAAGACATTAACATCGTGTGTAGTTGCTGCTCCATGCATAACTAAAGATTAGTAGAAATCAATTGCCTCTAAAGATATAAAATAGTAAATTCTAATCTGATTATGATGTATAAATACAGAAACATGCAATTAAAATGGATAAAAGCTTGATAGTTTCTAACCATCACCGAAGCCAAAACATGGGATTAAGTTGTCCTCGTCAAAAGGAGACAAAGTACGTCCAATGATAGAAATAGCTTGTTCATACGGATTCATAACACTGCCAATCTCATGTAGGCTTCGCCCATTAAAAGAATGTCTCCCTGAAATCACCAAGACTAATGAATTGCCAATTGAAGTTTGCATAGCGTAACCAAACCAACCTACAATATTAGTCATCTGATTTTCTCTAGTTTTCCAAAGGGATACATAGAGAGATAAGAATCAGTTATATTACCCGTCCATTCATTGCTCTTAGTGAAGTCAATACCAACAATCAAGTTAGAAGACTCAAGTCCAGACGCTCTCAACGCAGCAGTTACCTGTAAGATTATCAATCATCTATTTCACATTTT
This sequence comes from Picea engelmannii, assembly GCA_009831015.1. Taxonomy (NCBI): domain Eukaryota; kingdom Viridiplantae; phylum Streptophyta; class Pinopsida; order Pinales; family Pinaceae; genus Picea; species Picea engelmannii. The sequence continues at coordinate 17,384 of ML865136.1, forward strand.
CAAAAGATTTAAATGGAAAAAGAACTATTTACATGAAATAAAAGTCGATAAACTGATAGAGAGCTTTGCATTAAAAGGGATCTTACTAATCTAACCCAAAATGCTATTTTGTGAACTTCAAACACATGTTCAGTAGCTCAAAACAAAGGCTCCTGACTTCCAAAATGGAAGTTCTGAAATCTTACCAAAAAACAAATGAGGAAACTTAGTATGCTCCATTCATGTAGATACACCACTTTTAATTCGAAGTTGCAATGTTAGTTGCTGATAACTTAATTATGGTTTTCTTGTGCTTAGAATATCATATCATAGTTTTCTTTTAGAATGATTTCACATTGTTGCGATACTACTTTGCTACTTGAATTATATCAATTATTATTGTAGATATACCTTAAAATTAAATTTATCAATATCTTTTATGCATTCCATTGATCTGACCTCAAGTTTATTATAGAGATTAACTCGACACCTTTTATGCATTCCATTGATCTGACCTCAAGTTTATTATAGAGATTAACTCGACACCTTGTAGGTGTCATTATTATTGTAGAAATAAAGAATATATAAATAAGTGTGGCGAAAAATTCGCAGACTGAAATACTACAGTATTGTTAGTTTGTTATAACTACTTTGACATTTGATATAATATTTTTTAATTAATAAATTTGCAATATTATGCACCTTTTAATAGGAACAGGCTAAACTTGTATTAAACAGGGGGTAAAAAATGGGGTTGCATCCGAGTAGATTTTTAGTATTCTAAATTTTGTACCATCGTTAAATCGACCCAAATGCTCATGGAAAATTTAATTTAATTTATTAGATCGCCAGATTCCGATAGGGAAGGGGAGAATGCTATCCCTTTTAACCTATCAGTTTAAAATTGTACACATCACACTTGCAAAAAGCCAAATAGCCAAATACATAGTACAGGCTAATGGCAAGGAAGCTGGTTAACCTGCTCCCAGCAGCCATTACGGTTTTACCAGCTTCAGAAATCATCAATATACCATCTCGGAAGAAATGGAGCAGACCAAACTCTGAACAATCAAAATGCAATGGAGCAGCATGGCATGAATCTCTGTCAAATGAAGAAAGATCAGAATCTATCAAACAACCCCCTCCCCCCGCCAACATAGCGGCAAAGTCTTCATTTTCAACATGGTCTAAATGCGGGTATCAGAAAGAGCCGCGGCTCCTCCTTGCAGCAGCGACACATTTCTTGAATACCGTTCAGCCTGAAGCAGCCCCTCTCCACCCCTCTCCACAGTGGCTGCATCCCCATCTCAAAAGGGAGAAGACATCTTAAGAAAGCTAAGCAAAGTTCGTCCGGTTTCCTATAAAGAAGCCCTAAAGGCAGGGGCGAGTTCAACAAATCCATCCCCAACAGCCTACAAGACTGGGAATCTCCCTCGAAGAAGTGAGAGCTTCAGAATTGAGAAGTCTAAAAGAATCACAGTGCTCTCAGCTTCCTCAGCCCGAACTTGAAATATAGCATTGAGTTACAAGGTCAATACTTGCAACTGCAAATTCAATGGATACTGGCCAAGCGGCAATCTACTGACACATTGAGTAAATAAAAACTGGACTGAAAACCATTTGATTAAGTTTTGTGCTTCTAATGTACTTGGAGGTACTCATGATGGGGCCATCTTAAGCCATGAAGCCATTAAATTCAAAAGGATAATAAGTGGAATGAACAGTTAAGCTGTTTAGTCCTGTTGTTTCCCTGTTTCTTGTGAAAAAAATTTAAAATACAAAATTAACTTACAAATTAATGAAAAAATTAAAAATAAAACAAAATTAACTTACAAATTAATTATAATAATTGAAAAGTAAAATAGTTATAAAACATTTGAAACTTGTAATAATGTATCACTTAAACTTGTAATAAATTTATGTTTTTAAAAATTGAAGTAGAATTGGATAGATTTAGGTTTTAATAAATATTCACATATCACAAATATATATTAAAGTTAGTTATAACAAATCACAATAATAATATTATTATATTAAATTTAAAGTTTACTTAAAATTAAGATAAAAAACTTTTCAAAATGGAGTACAAATGAATTAAAAAATGAAAATGATTTCTTACAACAAGAATGAAGAAAAATGAAAATGATTTCTTACAACAAGAATAAAGAATGATTACCCCCGGATGGGGTGTTAGTGCGGAACACGTGGCGTATAACGGAGGCAGGGATCGGCCACCGGGGCATGGAGCCATGTGACGGGCTCGTGCCATCGCCCACCACCCCACTCCTGCATTAAATTGCCCCTACGACGTCATAGCAGTTCATTTATGCAGAGTCCCTCTCCCTTTGCGCTTCATTTCATGGCTTGGCTGCTGGTGTGTGCCCCTCGTCTCTGCTCACGCTCTGAATGGCAACTCCTTCTGCTGCCATGGCCTGATCTTTCTCGATCCTTCATGCTTTCTGCAGCCCCTACTCATCTCCAGGCATTCTACCTCTGCCTGGTGCACCTGGTCACTTTTGACAGTCACGCGAAGAACCTCATGTCACGTCCAAGGGGGAGGCCGCGGAGAGGCTCTCCATGGAAACCTCGTCGGCCTTCTGTCTCGCCCCCTGACTCACCCTCCATTTGCTCCTCCCCTTCCCTCCAGCCCGAGCCTTTTCTTCCTCCCTCTCCCACTCCGCCTGTTTCGCAGTTTAATTGTCTAGCAATCATCCCCAGGCTGTCGGGCTCCTCCTCGCGTCCCCTTCTTGCCCCTCCAACGGTTGAGACGCCCCCTATAACAGTTCTTGATTCATTAAGGAAAACCGGAGACAAACCTCCTCCTCCTCGCAAGCCTTGGAACTCCAAGAACCAGTCCTATGACTCCTTCTTCGGCACGCAGCTGAGAGAAAGCCTGGCCATCCTCTACAGTTTGGTCTTTGAACTCCGTCAGGGGGTGGAGGACCTTCAATTCCGCCTGCAAGCTACGGACGGAAAGGTAGCGGTCCTTCTTCAGCTTCTTTCCTCCCTTCAAGAGGCTTTCCCCTCGGACCCGGCAGGGGTGGCTTCAGTAGAGGAACCTGGCGCAACTACCAGTGGAGGAAACGCCCAGGTGCAACGATCCGCAGGGAATGGGTTGGAGCAGGCCAAGCACGAGGACATGGCCGTGGAGGTGGACACAGCACGGCGACCGCTGCAGGATACTTCGACAGGTGCCAATGGAGCCGCGAGCAATGTGGAAGTTGGAGTGCAATGGGCAGACCAAGTGACGTATGTCGAGGAGGAACCTTGGACCAAGGACTTCCACGTCACCTAGCCAGGTTATTCGCCAAATGTCTAGGTCCATAGTGGTACTCTAGGTCTTGTTAGCTTCTTTTCTTATTAGTTGGTGACCAGTCAGTTTGAGACTAATTTTCTCAGATTATTACACCACTTATGCTTGACTCCCCTGCTGGTTGGACTAGTTTCCCCTCTGTTGGGGCAGTCCAGTAATTACAGTATGGCTATTTCTGTATTTTGAAACTCTACTTTGGTTTTGGAAGGCCTTTTATATATAATACTTCTTACTTAAAAAAAAAAAGAATAAAGAATGATTACATTAAATGACAAGTACTATCAAATCAATCAAGTAATAAAAGCACAAATGGATAAAAATAATGATATCTTATATCAAGAATGGATTAAAATAATGATATCTCTCACATCAAGAATGATCACATTAAATGACTCATTAATAAAAGCACAAATGGATAAAAATAATGATATCTTATATCAAGAATGGATTAAAATAATGATATCTCTCACATCAAGAATGATCACATTAAATGACTCATTTAAGTGACGACTAGGTGATACTTTGTGGGATTTTTTTTAATTTTTTAATTAAATATTGTAATTTTATATGTTAAAACCACATAAAAACAATCATATCATCGTGTTCAACCAATAGAAAATTAAGAATTTCTAATTTTATAAAATTAAAAATATATTTTCATCTTTTAAAATATTTAAATTAATAAAAAAAATTAGAAACTTCAGAAAATTGTATGTAATCACAAGCAACTAATTACAAGTTAAAAAAAGTTGACTCATAACCAATTACAATATACTCTCCCGTATAAAAATATGTATAACTTGATATGAAGCATGATAGTACAAGTACAACCCCCGGATGGGGTGACACGCGGTAGAACGGAATGACACCTGGACTCGCACTCGCGCTGTATTTACAGCTGCTGGCCGCCACCCTCCTCTTCTCATTTACGTTGATGGTAAGCCACAGTAGAGGGCAGGCGATGGAGGTACTCCTCCCTCGCGCGACAATTAACTTCGCTCATGAATTCGAGGTTGATATGGATGGACGGAGGATTCGTAAGTTTGTTCACGGTTTTCATTTCGAGCCCGAGCTGCGGAGGAAAGCTCCTGGTGCGGCATCGACAGAATTACTTCTTTGTGGGTTCAAACAGGGCTGGCTTGTCTGCACTCTGCACTCGCAGTTGCGCTCGGGTTGGTTTTCTCCTATCCCGGCTCAGCGTTTGATTGGCATCTTCTTAATTATAATGGTGAGAAGACGAGGGAAACCTCGTAGGGGTTCTGCCTGGGAGGCGCTCAAAGTGCAGCGACGCAGGGAGGAGGAGCTTGAACGAGCCTTGGCTCTGGCCTCTTCCTTCCTCAGGAAGAAGGCTCGGGTTGAGAGGAGGGCAATGCTCAACACCATTGCTGAGCATGATGCTGGTTGCAACAGGATTGAAAAGGAAACCGAGCAAGTGGATTTGCTCCCCGGCTGTGTGGTGGAAGAGGACCCGTCAATGGGGGACTGGCTGTGTGAAGTGATGCCAAAAGCCTTGGAGACGTTCAGCAAGCGGGACGATAAGAGCTCGCCGACTATGGAAAATGAACCCCCTGGCTACGTGGTGGAAGAAATCCCGTGGGAGGATGACATGCAAGACACTGATGCAGAGAAGATGGAGAAGGCAGAGCAGGCAACGGCTCAGGGGGAGCTTGAGACTGGCACTGGCGATGTGGCGGACCGGGCAACTGCTCCTCCAAGTGGCACGGACGCCGGAACACTTGGCCCTTTCTCCAGCGACGAACTCATGACCTTGGTTTTCGAGCTCCGTGGACACATTGCGGACTTGGAACACAGGGCTAGCATCATGGGCCAGCGCATCGATTTGCTCCTCGACGCGCTCTCCGAGGCTCCTGCTCAGCGCAAGTGTCCCCTATGCATGCAGGGTTTCGCTATCTCGGTGGGAATTGGTGGGAGCGACGCGTCACCGGGTGACTAGGCTCCTTGTTTTCCTGGTTTTTTAGTATTTTTGTACAATTGTTATAGGTTTATCTAGTCCACTGGCATCTGTCCTGGTTTCCTACGGGCAGGACAGATGCCCATTTTCTTAATGTTCTAACTGTATAACTGCTAGATGTTTTCCAATAATGATGGTTTCCGGTTACCGACAGCATTTTTTGTGATGACTGTAGCTATGAGACTGGTTATTTTGTCATGATTTTGAGATAATATAATATAGCAGGTACTACCCCTTTTTATTTAAAAAAAAAAAAAAAAGATAGTACAAGTACAACATATATGTGATATATATTGTAATTAAAAATATGTATAACTTGATATGAAGCAGGATAGTACAAGTACAACATATGTGTGATATATATTGTAATCTATGTTGCATTGGTTTTCGGGATGGGGGAACGGCAGGGACGGGGGGACGCGTCCCCGGGACGGCTAGAGCGCACCCCCAAATTTTTTAGGGGACAGCAATAATAAACATATATATATTAAAATTCACCATAAACATTTGTAGTTGCTTCAAGCTTGTAAGCATATCAAGCTATACTATACAGTGTTATGCACAACGCTTACAGTTGCCAATTCTGAAAAAGCTCGACCAATTTTAAAAAAGGGTCGAGTGACATTTCATTATTGGATGTTGGACAAGAGAAAAATGCAGTTTAGCTTTAGGAAACTTAAATAAGAAATGTCCCTATAGCAGTTTTTCTTACTCATATTTCTTGTTAATGACGATTATGTTAAAACATAAAAGACATTCCCTTCTCAATAGGTTTTGCAGATTTTTATGGTTGTGTTGAAAACCACTATAAAACACTTTGGCTCTGTAAAGAGATTAGATTCATATTTCAGATTAAGAATGTGATTGAATAGGAATTTATTCAAACATTTAGTGCCCAATCGAAGTCATTACTATCTGATTGTTTTCACAATACTTGAAGTTGGGATGGTGGAAGCACTATAATTGAATGACTCTTGAAAACCCATGTACAATATGTAAAAGCTAAGATGACCAGAAAAATGAAAAGAACAAGAACAGTAACCATAAGGATCAGCCCTTTGAAATGTTGCATTTATTGTTTTTTTGACATGGAAACTTTGTTTGTTGTAACCTTGTTGCTGAAAATACAATATTTAAATCACCAGAAACCAAAACCCATCATACAAAACCCACGTTTTGAGCTACAACTTTTACAACAGATTTAGATTCAATGCAACACAGAAATAATGGATGAGAAAAATGATCTTATTGTCCAATCATCAATTTCCATGATTGTCAAGACTGAAGATATATGCCCTAAATATCCCCAAAATCTGCCCAAAAAAATCCCTGAAATCTGCCTAGAACATTCTTGAAATATGTTCGTAACGTCCCTGAAATCTGTCTAGAAAGTCTTGGGGACAGCCAGCAAGTCCCCGAGTCCCCAACAATTTGGGTAAGTTTCCTAAGAATCCCCAAGTCCACGGTACGCGGGAACGGCGGGTACGCAGGTTTTTTTGGGGGGGACGGGTCCCCGTGCAACATAGATTGTAATGTACGAGGTTACACTAAATAGATATATAGTAATTATGATTAATCAGCTTATGCTTTGTGGCCTTTATATGAGATGTTTGTCCTCAACACAGGTACAAAGATCAATGTCAAAGTTTAACTTTATCATGAATCAATAACAAAAAGTTCAACTTTTATCATAAATTAATAACAAATTATATTTTTTTGTTTAATGTATGAAGGTTTCTTTTCACTATGAACGCTGGAAAATGAATTTGTCAAACAAAAAGAATGCCATACATACAACATGGATCCAAAAAATAGTGAGTGGTGGATGACAATGAAAGAGATGCAATACAGAGCTCAATCCTAAGGTTCAACTAGTAACATAATGTTTTCAAGGAAGGTGGCTTTGATCATTTTGAAATTGTTGTGGTTGTGAGAGACACTGACCAATAATTTGTCAATGTATGTGGTGCTTATCAACTTATATTCTTATACAATGACTTGAACTTCAGTTTCATCATCAATTGTTAAAAATAGGACATTCTGCTATCAAATGCCTTCAACTTTAATGCACAACATGTAACAACATTTATAGCTAGCATATAAGCAATATGGGAAAGGTCTCATTTTTCTCTTCCTCAAATTTGTCTCTTTCTTTCACAAGGTTCAGACACTTGGTGACTCTACTCCTAGTACGGATCAATATATGTACATTACACTCTGCTCATCTGAGGCTATTGCCTCTTGAGGCTCTCCTAGATGTATACATTGTTGGTTTTTGAAACCTCCTAGGTTATTTCAATAGATGACCATCTTCCTTAACCGCCTTCCCCCTTTGAAGTTCTCTTAGACACTCTAGGTCACCTACTACCATGTAAGCAACATTTAAACCAGTTGAGTAGAGAGCATACCTACAGGTAGTACATCCAAGTCACTTGGACTATGACCCTTGAGGGCCTTAGTCCTAAGATGGTTGTTTATTTTAAACATTTCGAGCAGCTAAGAGACAACCCTATTGTCAAAGTTTTGTATACGTGTAAACACTAGATGCATGCCATTGGGATCCATCTTGGATAGTTCTAAGTAGGCTCCTATCAAATTCAAATTTATAATAATCACCACATCCCACACCTTGATAGGACTTGCCATCCATGCCACTCATAGGAGACCGAGTCATGAGACCATCTCATCTTCAGGTGGCACACCATTTTCCCTAGGCATAACACTCTCCCCCTTGACTTAGATCCCAAGCCCATATTCTCTCACATTGTCTCCCTTTATAATGTTTTTGTGCAAACCCCTATCTATATTGCCCATCCCAACCCCCACCCCCACAGTGATTTTTTCTCCTACAATGACATCAGGAGAAGTTAGAGTTGTGAAAACTACCAAGGTAGCCAATGAGGAAGGCTTCCATGCTAAGTTACTGAAACATGGTATTCACTGTCTCGATTCCCATGTTATTGATTTGTTTAATCATGTTGTTTGTTTTGGTTTCCCTCGAGCATGGCCCTGACATATCATCCACTTGATTTCAAATTGGGGGCCAACTTTGATCCAAAAATTATGGGACCATCATGATTGGACACACCTTCTCCCAACTCTATGCTATAGTTCTCCATTTATGGCTGTCAAATGAGTTTTAGGGGAGACATCTCAAGGCCAAATAACAACCGAGTTTCCATGCAATGTTTCAGACTACTAATCATATCTTCATGCTCAGGGGCATTTATTGAGGAGGCTTGTCATCACGCTTCAAAAATCTTTTGTTGCTTTGTCAACTTTTAGAAGGCGTTTGACATGGTCCCAAGAAAGAGCGTGTTCCAGAGGCTCTACAACATTGGTATTTCAAAGACCCTCTTGGTTTCCATCATGAGACTCTATGAGTTAGTTCTTGGTCATCTTTGTATAGCCCACGACCTTTTGGATTTCATCCAAAGCACCATGGGGAATAAGTAAGGGTGCCCCCTCCTGTCAACTCTCTTTGGGATTTACATCGATGAGTTGGAGTCTTTTCTCCATGAGCACATTTAGGATGGTGCTCATTGTCTTCTACACCATGTGTTGATATCTTTGCTTCCTTTTGTTGATAATTTGATCATTTTGGGCTCCTCGCTTGAGGATTTGTAGATACAGATGGACACACTAACCAACTTTTGTGATCTTTGACAATTAACAATTAACCTAGGCAAAACCAAGGTTATGATCTTCAATGCATCGAAGCTTTCTCTTACCAACTACCATTTCTACTTTTGAGGAGAAGAGAATGATATTACTACAACATACACTTACTTGGGGTTCATTTCACGAGGCCATGTACTAGCTTGTGACATGCTCTCCAGCCTTGGCTCAAGAAGGGATATGTCTCCTTTGCCCTTCTTGAGAGGTTGTGTTTCAAGAACCATTTATAGAATATCTCATCCAGGATGCACCTCATAAACACAATCATCAAACCCATTGTCTTTTATGGTTCTAAGGTCCAAGGACTGAGTTTTCTTCATACTGTTTAACTTAAGACAAAAAGAGTCCAAACCCTCCTCCTTAGACACATCATCTAATACAAATGAACTATTCCCCATCTCATTATTCAGGCAGAGTACGAGACCCGAACTTTACACCTCGAGACCATCATCTTCTAACTAGTCTCATTCCTTCACAATATCTAAATCTTTGGGGACTTAACCTCTAAGAGGGATTAAAATCCCTTTCTAGCACTTTGTTCTTCTGAAACTATTTCCTTGATCCCCCACCCAGGGCATATCTATTGTTGGTTCTTCGAGGATTCTCGACTACTTCACTCCATAGAAATCTCTCCAAGTCATCTACCCCCTTTCAAGTACTCCCTTGATGCACCAAGTCACCTGTTGTCTAAGAAAGCCTTGAAGTAGGTAATCAAACATGACATTTACAAAAAATATGTCCAAGTCACCTAGATCACATCTCTTAGAGGTCTTAGCCAAATGATGTCATTTTATTTTGAGCACTTTCTAGAGCTAAGAGATGGCCTTATTGTCCAACCTTCGTATAATATGGGCAGACACTAGATGCATGCCATCCAGATCCCCCTAGGTTAGTTCTAGGTGGGCTCTCAAGGACTTCAAGTTGACACTAATCACCACATCCTGCAGTCGCATAGGGTCTATGAGTTATGACACTTACAAGAGCCAAAGAGGAAGAAGCATCTCATTGTCCAGTGCCCCATCTACCATGATATCCAAGGGAGATATTACTGCATATTTCGAGACTCTGAGAGCTCCCTTTCCACTTGCTTCCACTACCTGATCCAGAGATGTCTTGCACTCTTCATGAGAGAAGTGATTGGACACATATCATAGTTTTTGCATGCCCTGTCCCAATCAGAGACCTTCAGGAGTGTCATACCCCACATTATTATTAGCATTATTATTTACTTATGTATTTATTCATTCAATAATACCAAGATCGGGATGATCCCCTTAGGATTATTATTATTTAATAATAATACCGAAATGATCATTTTTAGGATAATGGTTATACTCCCTTATTGTTATTATTATTTAATTAAATAACGATATTAATAATAATGTGGGGTATGACTCATCTTACGTCCTAGTTGTCCCTGTTATCACACAAGTTGTAGGTTGGGCACAATCCTAACCAACCACCAAATGGCGACAAGTTAGAGAAAACCTACCCACTGCCACCTTAGGCAGGGATTCCCGTCACTTCAAAGATGAAAGAATCACCTCAAGGTGGGAATCTCAGTGACCCTAGGGGGAAATGAGACAGAAACTGGAATGATGGAAGTGTAGCCCCTATAGGTCAAGATACTACGCACGGAAAGGCTTGAGAAAGAGTCTGAGTGGTAGCCAAGAGATAAGAGTACATGTAAAGAGTGATGTACCTGCTCGAGACACAAGAACAAACCAAGTATAAGTGTATAATGTTGGGTGGACAAGTAAGTTAAGCTTGTTGTCCTTAATTGCAACAATAAACAATGATGTATATCAGCAACAAAATGATAATGACAACTGCAAAATAAAGTTGCTCAAAGCTTAGTGAAAAGTACAAGAGACAAGCTAGCAAATTGATTAGTTTTGCTCAAGAAGATAGCACAAAACTTTAGCAACAATGTAAGGTTGTTGTAAACAAGTTCTGCAGAAATAATTATCAGCCTTATGGTTGTAAAAAACAATTTATTACAACAGAAAAATCAATCATCAAAACTTGCCAACAATCCACCCAAAAAGTGCGCTAGCCTTGGTAGATTAATGTGGAAAACTTTTAGCAACTTTCAACGGTTGAGTAGTGAGTTATAAATGACAATGTATTAGGGTTTATGCAGCCCTAATGGCTATAGATGAAATGTTATAACAACATCAAGAAATACTTTGCAAATTGAGACACCCTAGTGGCTCAACCAAGGGTATAAAGCATAGAACTGATTCCAAATTAGACAATCTCAAAAGAATGATTTTTCACATTTACCGAGGCAAGTATTTTATATCTCCAATGCAAAATTCAGATTAGTGCCTTTAATATTTGGGTGAATGGAGTCTTTAAACACAAGTTGGATCAACAAGGTCCCTAGGGGTGTAAATCCTCTTACTCCCTAGGGTATGCTAATCAAACTAGGGTAAAATCTAGGAGGGTATACACACTCGTATTCCTCCTAGCAACCCTTGCAAAATGACTTGTAAACTTAGCCAATTAGATGAAGCTTAATGGAGGGAGTATCCAACATACTCCTTCTATGGTTTCAACCAGCAATAACCAAGAAAGAGCAAGAAATAGCTAACAAAGGCAGATTTTTCCTTACCAATTCCAAGAAAGAGAAAGATCAAGCCCTAGTTCATGAAGCAAATTACCATCCAATAGCAAGAAAGCAAGCCTCCAAGAGGTGTTGTTAGCACCACCTTAGCTCATCCATTCATTTAGAGATGCACCAAAAATCATTTGCAAGAGAGATAAACACCAAGAATCCTCAAGTATAGCAAAAATTTCAGCCAAGTACTTCTCACAGTGGGAGAAATATTATATCAATTGAGATTCAAATGATCTCTATTTATACAAAATGTCTTGAACATAGTTTGTCCACATAAGTTAGGGTAAAACATAAGACAAGGGGTCCACAACCCTTATCTTACCCCTTTACAAAGATAATATTATTTAATTCAACTAAAATTTGAAATTGCACAAGGAAAACACTAAAGGGATGACATCAACCTCTTTTGAGGCCACGTTTTGGCACTTAGGCCAAGTCATTGGGCTTGGAGATGGGTGCGCTAGGCCATATGTCCTCAATCCTTGCCTTTTCCTCATGGTCCAAAGCCTCCTTCCTCCAAAACGTTCCATGTGTCCTCATCACCACTCAAAACGCCCATCAAGCATGATGTCAAGCCCCTTAAGGTGACGTTTTTGGCCTCCAAAGCAAGTCGTTTGACTTGTGAGGGCATGGTGAGGTCACCCAAGGTGTCTTCTAGGCCTCCAAATGCAAGTCTTCTTTATCCAGCATGTGGGCCATGGTATCCAACCTGTGGGCTTCAAGCCCCATGGAAGCCCAAGCTAGGCTTGTTCCTCCAAATCTGTCCACCAGTTGGGTCCTGCAAAGACAAATGTATACACCCTCCAAGGATCTCAAGTCAAAGCATCACGATGAGTAAGTCAAATCAATAGAAGAGCCATCCAAGCAAGTACATCCAAACCACCTCATCAAAATAAACTAATGCTCAAAGACCCTATGCAATTTACCAAGTTTGAGTATGGGAGGGTTGACAAAACGACCTATTTGGTGAATCGTCCCTCAAGTTTAGGGGTGTTTCCCGAGGGGACCTCCTTCTAAGTCATGTGGGTGAGGTGTCATGAATGAAGGGAAAAACTTTTGGGAATGGGGTTCATGACATACAAGGGATTGCAGTGCCTCACTTATGGGTGCCTTTGTAGAGGGTGTGTTGCACCTTCGTTTTCAATGCATCATTTTTCCAAGCCCATTCATTGCCATTAATTAATTAATAATCCAAAACCTTGGGTACTCCTTATTGGTGAATCTATTAGCTTGGGGGGAAGTACGACAAGGCCACTTAAAGCTAGAGGTACACAGAGTGCCATATGCAAGGAATGAAAGGGACACCACATAAATGTACACACCCAACAAGTGGGGACATTTATATAATGTTAATATGCTTTTGCAGGTCTTTGATTTTTTAGGAGAATCTTTTCATTTCTCTCGAGACCTCTTTGGGCGAGCATCTGGAAGTTTCATAATCATTCTTTTATCTTTTTCCAGCCACAAGCCTCTGGGCCTTCAGCCCCTTCTTCCCATGAAGTGAGGGACAACCCCTTCTTGGGTCAGTACACCCAAAAAACCCAAAAGGTGAGGAGATGAGGGGATGAAGTATGGAAAGTGGCAAGTATGGTCGGGAATAGCACGATGACTCGTCAAAAGGACCTCCCATTAGCATACATATCCCTAAGGTTGACCCACTTACTAGGGCGCAATGTCAACCACCAAGGTGAAACAGGGAAAAGAGCATAATGTCCAAGCAAATGTCACATAATCAAAAGCAATAATAGATGTAACAAAATCAGATGCCTCAAATATTGAAATGGCACTCACCATAATGCTTGACTTGTACCTCATGGAGCAAGACCCAATGTCTTCTGGAGGCCAACTGATGTGGTGGATACTGTCATGATCAACCTGGAGTTGTGGTGGTGAGGTGGGTCTCCATCTGTGCAAGTGGACATTGTTGGTCAAGCTGTCTCTCGGTACTCCATTTTGCAACCTAAGGGCCTCGAGACATCATTTCCTTAGTTATCCCAAAAATGGGGAAAATAGTCCCATTTAATGGGAGCAAAAAGAAACAAGCAAAAATCCTTGCTATTTCAGATTCTAGAATGGTGAGTCCTCAAGTTTTTTATTGACCTCCCCTCCCTCCAACATAGAGTATCAATTGACCTCCTTGAGACCCATGAAGAGATATCATTCCCAATCACAAGATAGACACCATTAGTCTAAGAGATAGATTAGCTTTAGGCAATCCTACAATTGGATTATGATCATCTAGCACACTACTCCCTAGGTTTGATTGGTAGCTAGGCTTCCAGCCAAAGTTTCTTTCCCACGACCTTGGACGTTACAAAAGTTGGGCTTCCTCACTTTTATGCTCTCCCTAAGCTCATGCAACTAGGCCCCCTCAACAATGGTCACTCCTTGAAGGATATCATTTTCCAATGCATCAAGTTTGTCATGGTGATTGATGACTATGATGGGGAGCCTACCTCTTGGTCCCCTCACTCATCCTTAAGAACGAGCTCCAACATGCCTTAACATCGTATCTTTTGTTCAACACCATTTTTTTTAGTTCTTAGCATCTTTCTTATACCTTGACCTCCTTTATATTCTCTCTTCGCTAGAAACTTAGATCTCTATCTTTTTCTACTTTTAGCATTGATATAGGAGTTGTTTTTGCACTGCCACTTTGTACTTACTAGATATTCTTGTAGTCACATTGACCTACTTTAGCAGTGACTTGTTGGACATTAAAAAAATTATCTTATCTTTATCTATTTTTTTATTATGAGATTAGGAAGAGTTTTGGACCCCTTGTTTTGATTTTTGAAGATGGGCACGATGCAGCAACAAGAAGGGACAAGGTGGTGTGGATTCAACAAAAGAACATAGAAGAGTCATGCCATGAAGAGTGAAGACCATTATCATCATTTAGGAGTTGTGGTTATGGAAGGAGATCAAAACCAATATAGCAAGTGGGACTCTAGGTGATTGAGGAGTTGAGTGGTGAAAGATTGAGGACCCCTGGCCAAAGCGGAAGAAAATATGTGTTGGTTCATAAAGTTGGTATTAAAAGAAGGATAACGGCTCAACACATTGAAAATGTACCTTCACGCCTTTGGGCGCAATACTATAAATGTAAAGGCTTAGGCCTATAAAAAGGTTGTTGGTTGTTGTTTAGTGTGGTAACCATTGTAATTGGTTTTGGGTTTTAGCTGTTATCATTGGCTCTTCACTGATACTACATTCTATTCATGTACTATATTTTGTTGCAGTCTCAAGGTTGAAGACCAACTATGGATGATGTATTGGATTATCTTGTAGATTAATAGAATGAGCCCCCCCTTTAAAAAATTCGTTGTCTTTTTCTTGTATGCTGACAATGTATTTTATTATTGTTCATTGTCTATAATATTGAATGCCTGTAATCTGCATGAATATCTATTGCGATCTTAAATTAAAATGATGGTTTTGGTTGTGATGGTATTTAAATCACCAAATACATAGAGAATTGATGTGAATTAATGGCTTAACGCTTGCATTGTAGTTAAAATGAAAGTATGGGTAGCAAGGTGGGTATTAGTTGCGACAATCATATTTTGTGAGCCCTATACAAGCTTCAATCTTGGCATAGTGCTTTAGGTGAGATCTTTCTCTTTATGGGAACTAAAAATGCTAGTGCCTAGACTACAACAAACTCCTTTTGTTGGACTCCAATGTGGACTTTTGTTTAAAATTGAGACAACAAATAGTTCCATTGTAGGTAGTCTTCATAATGTGTATGACATTCTAACAATGTGACTAACAAGTTGACCCAGAGCTATGTGCAAGATTGGTGGTTGAAGCAAATTGATCTCTTTGAGAAGCAATGCATTACTTGCTATCCATCCTATTGAATGCATGATGGCCACTATAGTTATGAAGTATTTTAGGTAGAGTTCCCAGTGGTATTGCTTGAATGATTGAAGAGATTAGGAGAGAATCCATGACCTACATGGAAGAGGAGAAGAGATATCCAGTGGAACGTCCAAAATCTGGTTGCGCTGCAAAGATTTGATCACGAAGTTGTAAGAGTTGTTTATTTTTGGGTTAAGACCACAATAGAATGCTACATTATTGAGATCACGATAGAGTTGAACCAATATTTCTCAACAACAAAGGAATAATTCAAGAAGGGAGCTCACAAAGGGCTAGTGAAGGAGATCGCAACCTGGGTGAAGATATTCTTGGTAGAAGAGGATTATATTCCCTTTAACCCATTGGTCATGCTAGAATAAGCACTTGTGCTCATGGGTGACCAAAGATAGAGCTGGCAAAAGTGAATAACTAGGGGAAGGTACCATGGAGGAAGCACAAGCTCTGGGGAGAGCGAAGCGGGCTTTGAAGTGAGATGTGATAATTGAGAAGTGGTGGCAGAGAAAAAAGCAAGAGGTTTTCCAAAGAGAGGAAGTAGTGAAAATAACTATTGATAGAGAAGGACGTACTGAAGTGCATCTTAAGAAGTTGAAGAGTTGCAGAAATTAGGAGAGAAAGTCAATTTATGGTAGAAAGAATAGGAATTGGCAGCAGATAACAATCCAAAGAGTGGACTGGATGGGGGAGAGACATCTAGAGAGTAGGAGCTAACATAAAGAGTGACGTAAGTGGGTGAGAATGTTCAATGAGAGAAATTGGGGATAGTACAATGAGAAGTTGAATCCGAGGGGAATGGATATTAGACCACAGAGAAAATCATGATCATCAAACCGTAAGAGGAAGAGGCACTCGAAGATATGTTCTAACTATTTAAACTGGGAGATGGATGAGCAACATATATGGTATGACCTAAGGACAATGGAACCAGCCCGGAACAATCACCACCCCTGTGCATCTTGAGAAAACTAAGGTAATTATTAATCCTTTTTCTATCTTTTATTTAAAAGCACCTCCTAATAGTGGTCCGAAGAATAGCATTGGTGGGCAACCAAATGTAAGTGGAAATATTCGTAAAATTAGAAGTGCAATAGTGAGTTTTAATTATAGTTCAAGAGGAGGAATTGTTCTAATTAGTCAACTAAGTCCACAAGATTTCCTTTTAGTGAGCAATCAGACCAATGGTATGGTTGGAGTAGTAGACTATACAACAATGAGCCTTCCTGAGTTCTCAAGAAAGGTTGACAACGATGCAATGCAACATTGATTCATACACAAATCAATCTGGAGGGAAAAAAAGAGTCATGGCCCCATATGCTAAATTGGTAGAGTTCTAAACAAAGTTGCAGGGGAGATTTTTCTAGTGGTATATGAATTGTATGCATGCTAACCTTCAAGACAAAGCCAAGACTATGGATGAGGTGAAAGCAAGATTTGTGGCTAAGTTCTAAAGGCCAAACTTGGAGCAATAGAGTTGTGTTGCACTAAAAGGGATCAAGTAGATGATTGGTGAGAGTCCATGGGAATACAATTAGTTCTTTCGCAGCCTAATCAACATAATCTCTAACCCAATCAATGAGACTTAGCACAAGGAGTGGTTCATTTAGGGTCTTCTTCCCTTGAACAGAGTATCACTAGTGCAGCGAAAGTGGACCACCCAACAGGAGGCCTTGGCACAGGCTATGAATATTGAATCAATGATTGGGTAAATAAGAGCGACCAGAGCAGGCAGTGAAACCATGCATTCAACTGGCATGATTTCTGAGCATGCACAATTTTAGTCATAGCTATTGGCCTTGATAGAACAAATCCAGGAAATGAACTACACCAAGGCAAGAAGGAAACAAGTATGGTGCATTATATGTAAGACAGAGGGTCACCTAAGGAACAATTGCCCCTCTCTAAGAGTTGGGGTTGCCACACCTAACCCAACACCACCACCTATTAGATTCCTAGGCAATGTGGCAGGTGAATATTGTGAGATCTACAAGACCTATGGACTCCCATCGCATCTCTGCACCATGTTGTATAAGTATACTTTTTCCTCAACTACCATTCTCTGTGAATTTTGCAGGGTAAACACTCAATCAATGGAAAACTATCGTGCCCTATAGGAACTCACAAACTGGTTTGAAAGGAGTTCCTTCATGGTGGAGGAGACCAATATCAAACCGATCAAAGGAGGGCATAGAGGAGGTTATGACGGGGGTTATAGAGGTGGATATGGAAAAGGATACAGAGGAAGTAGGAATGGTGGTCGCATAGGCCGCATAAGATGCTATAATTGCAACGAGATATGGCATGTCTTATGGTATTGTCTCGACCTGATAGCCAAGTGGGAGAGAAGGACTAGTAAATTCCAAACCCTAGAGCATCATAGGGTAGGGGATCCCAAGATTAATGTACTACCAAGAGGGAGATTGCATGGGTGTTGACGACTACCACTAGGGACTTGATCCCCAGATAGGAAAGTTGCTCCTATTGTTTTAACATGGTGAAACAAAAGACTTACCATAAATAAGTCTAGGAAGCATTGCAAGAAGCAACCACTGTGATAGGGCACGATGCAAGCAACAACTCAGTGACCTGGAATTCTCCAGGCCTTATGTGGCCAGGAAGAATAATTCAACCGTCTCAATGAGAAGCCACGGGAGAGACTTCCTTAACAAGTGCCATCCATGAGTTCTTTTGTTCTCTCATTAGAATCTGGATGATGAAGGGTTAACAAGGAAGTTATGGTCCGCTTACAAGAAGATGATTAAGGAAGGGAAAGAAGAACCCCTCTATGCTCCCTTGCCTAAGAAACAAGATCCATGGAACAATTGAAAGAAGAAGCCCAGGACCGGTCAAGAATTCAAGTCGGATGCTCAGATCCATGGGTACAAGGTGAAATATGTCATGTTGGATCTAGCATCCGACATCAACATCCTTCCAAAGAAAATGTGTGAGATAATCAGAGCCCATGTCTAGTATACTCACCCATTCAAATGTAGCTAGCAAATCAGTACAAAATATGCCCT